>BJBW01003085.1:26918-56662 GCA_004320125.1 Scolopax mira
CATGGCACAACCCTACCTGAGTCACAGATTATTAAAAGTCACCCTTAAAAAAATTCAGTTTGACCTAAATACAAGTATCTCTAATAATTACTACTCAACAAAGCAGTAAGAAAACCAACCGAGGAAACACACAACCATTACATTATGTGCAAAAACAGACTCAGCATTTTCCAAGGTATTGATTAAAATTGGTTTCAAGTATTTCAGCTGTTTTTGTGATGGTATCTGCTTTGAAACTGTTGGTCTAGATGCTTCTGCAAACCTTAATTCACAGAAGTAAAGACAGGTGAAACCTATCTCTGCCTTTCAGGCTGCAAAATGATCTGCTGCTTACTCAGTAGCTTATCTGGTAGAAACAATTCCTGGAGAATCTGGAATTTCTAGGGCTGAGGATTTCTCCCTCTGATGAGGACTCACATGTCCAGGAGGAGAAAGGAGGATATATTCCTAGGGAGGTATTCCAATCATGATGGGAGTCTCCTGTGCCATTCTCCAGCTGGTTTAGTTACCCACGGAGGCTGTGGGGAGCAGGAGCATCAGTTGTGTTTGCCGAAGGTCCCATCCACAGTTACCATCCAAGATCCAGAGTCTGTGTGTGCCTCTTGCTCACATTAAGGTATTTATTCATGTTACGGTTTTATTTTGTTCGTCTAACGTGAAACTAAGGGGCTTAAATTCCTATTCACACATTTGGTCTCGCGACTACAGTGAAGTGAATCAGGGCTGGAGTGCTGGTAAATATGAAGTTCCAGGAAATGAAAAGGAAAAATGTACTGCATGGACTGAAGGGCCTTACAAATACACTCATCTAAGACATATAATAAAATTTTATATCCCTTAATATTCCCAGCCCAGATGTGGAATTCGACATTTCGATTTAAAGAATCATACGTACTGTACGAAGATGTGAAATTCTTTAGCATCAAAGTGCTATTTTTTTGTAAGAAGTAAAACACTTTGTACAGAAAATTGTATGAGCAGGTCCCCAGCGAGTAACTCATTTAGGTGGTATATAACAGAGCTGCAAGTAGCCGTTAGCTAGAAATGTACACTCTGTTGGCTTTAGCTCTAATTAGATTTAATCCATCTGCATATATATTAGCTACTTCTTGCACAAACATGCAGTTAGACACACAAGTTTGAATTTTACTGTTCAAGCTGGATACAGAAATGGAAGCGCCGTGTGCTAAACTGGTGGGTAGAAAACCGTTGAAATGACATTTCTTAATTTCTAGCCCGGCACACTCTTCCTCTCCCCTTTTGGGGATTCAGTCAAGAAATTTCATGTGACATCCCTGCACTCTGAGCTTGGATTTTTGACATGGTCACTGACCGGAGACTGCAGCGAATCTCATAATTAATAACAGCTTCCAAACAAGATTGAGCTGCCCGGGACGGCCAGAAGGTAGCGTGCTGCGGCCTCAACGCGGCGGTTGTCATGGCAACAGTGGCTTTGGGGGGAATTCAGGCTATCCAGGGTTTCCCACGTTCGGGACTTTACAGCCGGGAAGCTGTGACTAAATTCTGCTCACAATGAGCATAACATCAAGAAAAAAAAAAAAATAATACAGGATTTGGATCAGAGAAACCATGGGCCCAGACCTGCCAGGTGCTGCACCCTTTTAATTCACATTTTCTCTGCAACTTTTTTTTTTTTTTTTTCCAAAATTTGGCAATATGCCTTAAAGCGACAGGAAGCACCTCACAGGGAGACAAGCCGGTGGGGGAAAAAAGTTAAGCATTTAGCTCAATTATTCACATATTTATTTCTTTTTTAATTTAACACATATGGGAACCTATTTCTTAAATAAAGTATTATTTTAAAAACAAATAGTACAAATTCTGAAATTTGTTAAAATAGAATGGTAAAAAGAAGAGCTAATTTTGAGTAGAACTCTAAAGTGAAAAGCCTGTAAATACTCAAAGCCTCAAGACATTAATGACAAGCAAAGTTTTGCAGCTTAATTTTTAAACTGAACCTTTCTCACACTGTATATGTTCACTGTAGATAAAATCTGGTACCAGATTTAAACACAAAAATATCTTAACTTTTGTACAGAAACACAGTCTTCAGACTTCCCTTTGGACAAACCTTTGCCAGAGGTAGCATGTACACTTGCAGAACAGCTGTTAAAACCCCTTTTAAAAGTTAGACTACAATTAAGAAGTTCTCACTTATTATATTCTGAAAATTATTTTCTGAAGTTAATAGTGCCCCTGGGATCAATCAGAATAGCAGAATTAAGAAGTGGAATAGAAAACAACATTATAAAAATAGTTAATGTTTTAATTGCAAAATTATCGCTTTATGTAAAAGTTCTATAAAACCGGACTTACCTGTAATTAAAATGCCAACCACAGAAAATGCCAGTTGGATGCTTTTTACATCTCTGATGACAACGGTCCAATTTTATCTCTGTGCAGCTTCACAGAGCACGAGCCTGGTCTGGGAGCTTGAACACTATGAAGTGAATCAAAATGCCAGTTTGATAACTTTTTGAAACATTAGACATAAAAAGTTGACATGAAGCTGTTTTCCTTAGCAAAGGTACTTACTGCATTGTATAGGAAATGTAATCCTCAAAACCTCTTTTATAGATGTTATT
This sequence comes from Scolopax mira, assembly GCA_004320125.1. Taxonomy (NCBI): domain Eukaryota; kingdom Metazoa; phylum Chordata; class Aves; order Charadriiformes; family Scolopacidae; genus Scolopax; species Scolopax mira. Next base: position 29,525 of record BJBW01003085.1, read on the forward strand.
TTTTATATACCTATATCTTCAGAGTCTTAGGGAATAGATACAAAACCCTTAATGTAGCTACAACAGCCAATTACTTTGAAAGCTGTCCTAAGTACTGCCAGAAACACAGAATTACTGTTTTTTTAGACACTAAACCCCAAGCTGAAAGAAAGGAAAGCTACGTTACCATCCACAAAACCAACTGTAACATGGCATATTCAGAAAATGATGACAAAGCTTTCAACTTCCAATTCCGATCAACTCACGGGAATTACTGAATTTAAACTCAATCAGTATTATCAACTTCAGATATTTTAGTAATGTATATTACATCAAATTTTACAAGGACAAATCTGTTGTTTCATTTTTAGTCTGCTTTAAGAAATGCGTGTGTAATGCCCTCAAGAATTGAAAGGGTAGCAGAAATAGCTCTGCAGATGAACCAAATGCCTACTCAGTCATTAAGATGCCTCTAAGTTTATTCCGTGCGGATTCCCACGCAGAAGCCTGCATTAATCTGTGCTTTCCTGGCAGCTGCCTAAAAGCTGGGCTTCGTTTTCTCTAAACCTACCATTCCCAGAACCCATTGCCTCACACCCTCTTAATGTTAAGCAATCCTCAGCGGCGAGCTTTTTTACATAGATCCGTCCAAAGTTCTTGAACCTTCACTTGAAACTCCTTCCTCTACCCCTCATCTCACCCCCACAATTCCTATTTTTATACAGTCGAAACTGTGAACTAGTTTTCTGTAATTCTACCAGTGCCTCCTGGCAATAAAAACATTGGCAGAAGAAAGAAGTAATAAATCAAGAAGGAAAAACAACTTAAACCCCCCCAGTTTTTTTAATGGAACACATTTTAAGGACATACGTGATCCGTGCAGGGTACGGAAAGAATAGCACAAACCAGAATAATTATGTAAGAAACGGTGTTTAGAAATAAAATTAAATTGAAAAATACTCAATCAAAAAGCTTGCATTAAGAACGTGCTGAGTGCCAGAGAGAGCTTGGAGATTCAGCGTGGCTTACTAAGCTTTTTGCGTTAGACAATTAAATGAAACAATTAGATTTCATAAAGCAGCCAATTACGTAGGGACTGAAAGAAAGGCTGGAGGAAATACAGCTGTGTTTGGGAAAGCAAAAGGAAAGCAAAGCATTACATTTGAAATAGTCATGGCAACCAATTTGTATAAAGGAATTTTAATTAAAAATCTAGAAAATTTCTTTTACCTCAGTAATGAAAATAATGTAAATTTTAAAAACCCCACCCAACTTAATATGCAGTATGTAATTGATAACTTCTAAAAATCACAGGAAATGGCAGCAAGTACTCAAAGGGAGTTGCTTCACCCATGTGGAAAAAAATCCTTCAAAACTGAGAAGTCTCAAGAAGACTCAGAAACTCAAAGTCAGAATGAAGATGACACTTCTGACTCTCAGCATCTCTTGATGTGTCTTTTCTCAAGGCTGTAAGGAAACAAGACTCTCAAGAGACCAAAAGGAAAAGGTTTTATGAATTCTCACAGGCAGGTACTCTTGCAGAGTGTCCTAGAGAATTTGATTAAATGGGTAATTAAGTTACTTGTCTTATGCATTTAAAGCTTTAAGTGCCACTAACACTTCTGTACCAGTATATGCTACACAGAACACCGAAGCCTTTATCAATTTAACTCCTGAACGTATCTTCTAAAAAGCCTGAACAGGTTTAGAATAAGCTATAAGCTGTGTTTTTAATTAATTATAAACAAATTATAACATCCTCTCCACAGTGTAACTAGAGAAAGTAAGGCACTTACTCACAGAAGGCCCATGAACGTGCTGCCACTCAATTTTAGGCTCCTGAGGGCTGTGTCAGCCTTCAAATACTATTCCTGCCAGGGGAACTACAGCCTTTTTTCTTTTTTAGCACTTCTGAGAAACTCAATGACAAAGCTTTTTGCCTTTTTTTTTTTTTAAAAATGTTCCAAGAAGGACATTGGAAGCATAATGCCCATTTAGTGCCACTCCTTGCTTTAAAACCTTCCTTAACATTTATCTGCTCCCAATGAGATCCCAAGAGATCAGAGACAGCAATCCCGTAGCATTAAAAAATAAAAGTTCCATGGCTTTTGTTTTTAAGAAAGTATTTTTATTGAAATGTGCTCAAAATTATACAATATAAAATTGGAATTAAATTTATAAAAATATGTGCATTTGAGTCCAAAATAGTTAATTTGAAAATAAAACTGGATCACAACCCATTTCCTTACAAATTATACCCTTTTCCCTTACCCCTCCTCCCAATAAAGTGTTTTTGTTCCCTTTGTTCCATTTTGTTCCACTAATTTTGTTGTCACATAACCAACTTTTTAATCTCTAATAAAAACAGCTTTAAATTGGCCCTGCGGTACTGAACAGATTGATGCACTCTAGGTCATTGCCTTCATATGCAGTAAAACATCCACTATCTATGAATTCTTAAAGAAACAAGAGGATTTTATCTTCTGAGGCAGAATAATTCTTGTAGCTGATGCGCGCTTGGTTACATCTAACAAGTAACTCCCACTGATTCTTAAAATATCCTGGTTATATCCAGTAGGCAGGGTATGACTTTTCATATTCCAGATATATGTCTCTTATGTGAACCAGAAGACTTATTACCAGTGGATAAGAAAAACATGTTACTGGACAGACTGACCTTGGAACTGTTGCAGAGCTGGTTCACCACTAACATAACTCATCTTGCTAACTTCCCTTCTACTCCCCTCTGCTCACAAAGATTGCTTACAGGCACGAAGGAAAGGAGTCTGAAGGGATTATTTTCTTTAAATGCTATAGAATGAAGAGCGTATCTATTAAACAAAACCCTCCAAAACATTTGAGCAGTCATTTTGCTGGAGCACAACCCACACTGACAGGTATTGGAGCAAGGACTTAGAGAACTGCACCTGCCCAAAAGCCTGAGAAATAGCAACTTCTGTATCACCCATTGTTCCTTTGCTTGGATATAATCCCTGATATTTAGTATATTGTGATTAGAAAAATACTCCTGAGAGTCATTTAAGGAAAAACCTTAATCAAAAGGTAAGCCTATTAACTACATTAACTACATCCATTAACTACAGTCAAGCATTCAAAAGTGTTATCTTCTAAACTAGGAGCACCAACTGCAACAAAAACTTAAAAATTATCAATGTCCCAAGATTTAGGCAGAGTAGTGGTATATTTTATGCTGACACTTGGCCTTCACAGTAATGGCACCACGTAAGAACGACCTGAAAGGAGCTAAAAGTCACACAGGTACAGTAGCAAAAAGGAAGCCTCTCCTCTTCAAGTAGTTGTAAGGATTTATGTAGTTAGAAGGCTGTTTGCAGTAACAAACAGTCCTACTCATTCAAGCAACACTGATTTTGGAGAACTTTTCCCCCTTGCATAGAGGAGAGTCCCCAGAGGCTTCTACAGCCCTGCATGTCCTGAAGCTTGTGCAATTTTTCCAGTCTTAGGTTAGGCATGAAGGCCATTTTTTAAATTAAAACCGAATCTGGTCTTGTTCATAAATCCTCCATCCCCTGCAAGTTGCTTACAGCCACTTTCACAAAAAATGTAAAGGAACAGGAATGAACTAAAAAATCTGCAGAGACTTGGAAGAGCTTTGGATCTGGAGTGACCTTTGAAAAGAACAAACCATGGCAAAAGACAACTGATCTTCACTGGGTATCACTAGAGAAAAAGCAGTACTATATTTTTGCTCTCAGTAGCTTTTTACACCCCTCCACTAAAACCAAACCAATTTGTTTTCTGGGGTTTTTGTTACAGTACAGACTTTCTTTACCCAAGAGCACAGATAACTGCAGCTTATGTATGAGGTGAGCTGCAACTTCCAGCAGACATGATTAGACTCTGCGATACAGGTTATGAAAGAATTCCTAGAAAGAATCTTAAAACATTCAAAGCGGTAAAAGAGGCTGCTGTAAACATCAGAGACACAATTTCAAGACAAATTTCCTTCAGGATGATGAAGGCACTTTGATACAGACATTTGATTTCAACTGGTTAATTTTCAACCAAGGCATATTTTCTGCCAATAAAAAGCCACACCCATAGTTACTAGCCCTCTTACACTGCAGTTTTAGGGCCTGAGGTTCCAGTTGTCTTAGTATCCTTTTACAAAGAGCAAGTGTATTTGACAAATTATAGAATATATAATCTTATGCTACTCACAAAACCCCTCAGTAGACAGCTAACAGGTCTACTGTTTCTGCTCTTCACACTATAGTTATAATAGGCCACTAAAAAAATAAATAATCCCGCCCATGAAATTTTAAGTTACACTTTCCTCAGAAGTGTCCCATGGCTGTATTTCCAGGGAAGATATATCTGAAAAGTCCCTGCAGCAAAGCAAATCTTATCTTCAGGTAGGTGGCAGAAGAAAAGCGTGAGAATTTCCACAAAAATAAGTTTAGATCTTTTAAGTTAAAGTCTCTTAAAGCAAGCATCAAACTACAAAGCATTACCAGAATAGCATTTGGGTTTATGTTAATATTTGACCAGAAATCAACCTATTAATAGACACAAATTAATAGCTGAATAAGTAACAGAACCAATTATATTGATTTTGGTAGGAGTAGAGACACAGAGGAGTAGAAGGCACTTTTAATTTTGTCATTCATATCTGTGGGAGAGGGAAGTGTTTTCCTGTAGATTTCACCTGCTTTCAGTGTTCAGTTGCAAGAGTTTCTGTTCAACGTTGTCTGCCACCAAATTCATTTTACAGTCACGAAGAGCTTTTATTAAGTCAGTCGCCTTTGCGTCTCTTCCCTTCCATTTCTGCCACTCTTGGAGTGTCTGGTACAACTGTTCACGCAAGTTGTATGGATTGGCTGCCACTGCTCTGTCCAGTTTCACTTCCGAGATCTCAAGTTTTCGCATCAGCGTTTTCCAGTCTTTCCCGACATTATCACAGATGACTTCAATAGCTGCCTTCTGAAGACCTGAAATAGTAGAAATATATGACATTAGTTATAGATTTGCTAGGAAATACAAGAAAATTTTTAAGTTAGGGTTGTAGGGTTTTTTCTTTGTAGCAAATTGCTACTACTCTTGCTGCAGTGAAACTGAAACTCACACCGTATTCTGAAAAGCTGCGGGACACTGTCAGAATCCCAAGCACAGAGCAGGATTTCCAAGCGACCATTTGATTAAAAAAAAGGGAAAACATTACAAATTTCCACCACAGAAAGCTGTTTGCAGTATATACTGCCCTCACGGTATGCTTTCAGGATGGCAGGCACTTCCCTGGCAGCAGTTTGAAGCAGAAACCCCCTTAGCAGTGGTCTCTGCTACAGCAGGCATCCGAGGGCAGCCCTGCTCTGTGTTTGCTCTCAGCATACCCAGAAGCCTACAGATTTACTGGGGTTCCACGGGGAGGGAAAGAAAATTGAAAAAATAATCCACCTACGTTTTTCATGTGCATCTGGTTGATCATCGGGAGCACTAATTTCCCCTTCCTCTTCGAACTGCTTTAGCTGTGAGGCCAAGTCTTCCCTTTTAATGCTCTTAAGCAGTTTTTCAAGAAACGACACATCGTCTCTTGCAATTAGCCGCTGCTCGAGGAGGATGCCGAAGAGATCCCTACCGCTCTGCACAGACTCCCGCTTCCTTTTCGAAACTTTCTCCTGGCAGAGAAACTTCAGGGAATCGAGCTCAGCGCCCGACAAGGCCGAGGAGATGGAGTTCAGCAGAGCCAAGAAAGGATCCATGGTGCCGAGGCCTACACCGCAAACCAACACCAGGCCCCGGGGCGGGAAGACTGGCGGTGTCTCGTGCCCGCTTTCCGGGGGCGGACTGCGTTTCTGTTTTCACAGAGTGACTTTCCGGGAGGCCGGAGAGTGCGGGGAGACCCGACTCGACTCCGCTGACCCCGTCACGGCCCTGGCGCCGCCGCGATGGCGGGACACCGCCCCTGCCCCTCCGCCCGCGCGCCGGCGGCCTTGCCCGGAAGTCACGTGACTCCCGCGGCATATGCCTTCCCCCCCCCCCAAGATGGCGGTCGCCGAGAGGAATCGGTTAGGGCCGGCTTCTGGCCTCACCACTGAGGTTTTAGTTCCCCTGCAGTGCTCAAAAGCCCCTCGGAGGCGATCGGATTGATTAACGCCCAATTCCGAACACAAACAGTGTGGTGGAGCCGAGCTCGGCCTTACAGCAGGCTTCCAGTACCTGAAGGGTGCCTACAGGAGACCTTAATGAGAGGACAAGGGGCAACGGTTTTAAATGGAAAGAGGGGAGATTTAAATTAGATACCAGAATTAAATTCTGTCCTGTGAGGGTGGTGAGACACTGGCCCAGACACTGGTTGCCCAGAGAAGCTGTGGCTGCCCCATCCCTGGAGGGGTTCAAGGCCAGGCTGGATGGGGCTTGGAGTCAACCTGGTCTGGTGGGAGGTGTCCCTGCCCAGGGCAGGGGGGTGGGACTCCATGATCTTTAAGGTCCCTTCCGGGTCTAACCATCCCATGATTCCTGGGGTCCCTGCACCTCAGCCTTGGTCAAGCCCTAAATTGAGGTAACTGTAATTTCCCCGTTTAATACAGAATTATTGGTCGGCTTGTGAGCCCACCTGAACCTACATGGGTTAGGTTTTGTGATTTTTAATTTTTTTTTTTTTTGTGCAAAAAGGAGAAGGAAGTACAAGAATGAAAGGACTTGACAAAGAGCAAGAAAGGTCACATCAGAGCCCTGCTCCCAGAGAGATGCTGCTGATTATTCTGTGTCCCTCCCTGGCAGCTGCCTGAGAAGTGGTCGCTGCCCTCCCTCCCTCCCTCCCAGCCTGAGCCCACCTGTCTTTCCCTGGAAACATGGGGTTTGCACCCTGGGCTTGGTTTCTCAAAGATTAACTGTGGCATAAGTTGACTCCTGACCTTTCCAAAGGGAAGATGGAGGGCAAATGTTACGTCCTGTTATTTTGAAGGCAATTTTTATACAAGGTGAAAGGTTGTGAACTTTTCAAAAATGGGAAAGTTCAAGTTCATGCCATCATTTCTTGGTCCTCAAAGCTCAGAAAAATATGTAATGTTTTTTCTTCACCGAATGTAGGTAGTTCAGGGTTTTCCTTTTTCCTTTCCTGAACACTGGCCTGTCGATTCACCTAACTACCCCATTCCCAGTCCAGTCTTTAATTATTATTGTTGCAACACAAAAATAGACCTGCAGTCCTTGTCAGAACGATTGCCATCTCGGGTACAGGAACTTAAGCTTTCTGGATCTCCTTCTCCAGTCTCTCATTCTGATATGAGGAACAACTCCTACTCCCAAAAGATGTCTAAAACTCCCACAGGCACAAGCCCTCCTAGATTTTCAGTGTCCCGTTTCAGTCTCTTAGAGCTAACTTTACACGGGATCAAGAAAGCCAATGATGTGTAGAACTGCCCATCTGTGCATCCACAATGGTGGGCACAATGATACAAGAAAATTCATATTTTATACTGAATGCAAGATTTGCTTCCTCTATAATCCTCCCAGATTATGTGAACATTGGGCAGGCTCATCTCCTCCAAGTAAGCATTCCCTTGACATTATTCCCTTTGCTACAGCCAGGCAATATTTTCTTCAATTTTAACCAGATAATCCCAACATTTGCAATAAATTTTTTACTTCCATCACTCTCCTTTTTTCCCCCTCCCTTATGTTCCTCATCCAGGAAAGATGGCAGGGAGTTCAATCGTGCAAACCTTAAAGAAAAGTTATTGTACAGGTTACTCCCAGTCTCTCAGATGAAATAGAAAAAAACCTGTTTAAAAGAAAGATTTTTGTGTACTCCCTAAATGCTGCAAATTGGAGGGAACTAACCTCTAATTGCAGGGTCTTATGGTAAAGAAAATAGTGAGAGGAATTGTCACTAAGAACTTGAGCTCGGACAGGATGTGCCTGTGTTGAGAGATGCATTTTCTTTCTGCAGCCCTGAATATGCTTAAAACTGACGGAAAGAAGATTAATAACAAGGGTAGTGTGATGCCAAGGAGAAATTGATTTGCAGCATGTGGATTCTTTTAGAAAGCAAATGTAAGCCCTAGTAACAATGCAAGAAGTATAAAATCCAGTTAAATAAAATCCTTTTGCCAACGAGGATGACTCTACAAAACCAAATCACATGAAGCATAGCTTGTCCCTGCTGAATTTGGAGGCAAGTCCATGTGAAGGAACTCGAAATCAACGTAATTTATACCTTTATTCTCTATCCCTTGACATGCAATTAAAAGCAACATCAAACTGAGAAGAACTTAGTGGCCAGATTCAGCACTGATGTACAAGGAGATGTGAAAGTAATTCTATGCATCAGTGTAATTCTAAGGGAGTCTAAATTAGTAACAAAACGTGGAACTGAAAGATACAAACCATCATTTAATTAAGATATAAATCATCGCTTAAATGCTTTTAAACTTCCTCCTAATGCCTGGCATAGTGATTTAGTAGTCCCTTTTATTATGTCTGAATCTGACCTGTTAACTCTACTTTGACACGTTCACAGATGGAAATACCCGAGCAACGTGCTTTCCGCCGGTTATTTCCTTTGAAAGCAGTTCCCGGGGCTTCAGCAAAGAAAGTATTTGCCAAGGTCAACAGATCATAACCGCCCCACATCAGAATAAAACTTAATGGAAGTGATTTATTAGCCAGCTCAGATTTCAGTGGGAGTTTCCCAGAAATTAAAGTGCCGTGAATGATCCAGTTCCTACCCAAAATCCCTCAGAGGTTTCGCGAGGCAAACCCGTTCCTTGCAAAATACTGCAGAGGGAGCTCGAAGCCTGGGAGTGTTTCAAACTGAGCCTTTTGACTTCATGGTTTTCACTGTAGGGGCAGGGCAAAGAGCAAAAAAAAAAAAAGATTAGTTTCTGCCGAGGCTTCAGTGAGGTGTCGGTCATCGGGACATTGAGGCAATAAAGACCCATTTAGAGACTGTGGACACGAAATGGTGAAGTGCGTGGCTGCCCCTCGTGGGGTCTTTGCACCGTCACGTTTTGTGAATAAATGTGGAGCTGCTGAAAGGATGCTTGGGAGAGTTTATGACCTAAAAAAAGCAACGTAGTAATCCATGTGCTCTGAATAGTAAATGTTTTGGTAAAATGTGTGGGGTTGTATTGAACCACAGATGACTGAGCTGAGTTTGCATGGGAACCTTGGAAGATGCTTTGTTTTTTCCAGCCAAGGCAACATACATTTCTGGCTGGCCCTTCTTCTCTGCTCTAGCCTCCTGCTGTGATGTGCTGTGGGGCTGTCTGAGAGTTTCTGCAGGTGCTGCAAACCCTCTGTTGTAATCTGATTTGCTATTAGTGCTCATTAACAACTACAGGAATTGCTGAATCTGCTTTTGATGGTTGTTTCCACTATCACTGTCAAGCAACTTGCTCTTCAAACAGCTTTCTGTAAATATTAATCATTTGCCTTCTCTTTTCTGCCAGCCCCTCTTCTCTAACAAGGGGTGTGCTTGCAGCCTGCTCTTGGCACACCAGAATTAGTTTTAATCTAGCAATTTCAGATGCTGGTTGCAACATTGCTACTTCAGCCCAGTACGTGCATGCTCAGATCAGAGAGGGTAACGCAGGTGTTCAAGGAAATCTCTCTCCTTTCTGAGGCCCACGGCAAGAGCTACACACACTGGTCGAGTTTCCAGTGTTAATACATACAATTTCTTTTTTTTTACTTCTTTTTTTTTTACAATACCAGCTGCTTTGTATTTGCTTTGCTTACCTTTGATATGTTTAAAGCTCATATCACTGCTATTAGTTCAGTCCTGCTGCCTGAGGGTAAAGCTCCGCTCCTGGGTTTGTAAGGTGGTTCTGCAGGATCTCCTGTCTGGTTTCACAGAGCAGAGAGAGGTGAAAGACTCCATGGATTCAGACTATGACTTGATGGTGTAGTTGCTACGTGGGATGAAGAGATAGTCAATAGGTGTCTTCAGAGGCAGAAACTGGAATCAAGTCAAGGAGCACTTGCTGCTTTACTGCTGTTTCCTTACAAGCTGCTTAATGGTACTTATTGGATTAGCTGGGCTGATTGTCAAGGGGAAAGTAGGATTGTCAAAGTTTGGTTTTTTGGTGGAAGGAAAAGGGGATATTCATACAGTGGAGGTGGCGTCAAAATTCAAGCCATTCCATTGTAATAAAAGAAATCTATATGCTGATGCACACCCATATTAAAAAAATGCAACTCCCTCCCTGCTGTCTGAATTGGGCAGTAACAGGGTTTTTTTGTTTGTTTGCTGGCTTTTTTACTCCCATGGTGAACAAACTGATTTCCATAAAATTTCTTAATACACTTACTCAATGCCTCTCGTCCATTGTTTGCAAAATTCTAAAATGTATGTTTTCAGTAAAGACAGCTTCTGTATTTTCTTTTGTGAATGAATGGATCTGTCCACGTTTCTTTTGTCAGATACTACCTCTCTGTTGCTGTAACGTCTAGTGCAGAAAGAAGTACTCTAGTAAAGAAACTCTTTGTGAAGAGACTTAGGACCCAAGGAGAAAACTGTCCATGACAAAAGGGCCTATAAGAAATGTCAAATAGTTGTGTGTTGAAAGAGAGAAAATTAGAAGGAGAGTGTGGGAAAAGTAAATAAGTATTGAAAAGAAAGTGAACTCTGGCATGAATAGGTTGTATACAGATAAAAGATCTGGCCAAGTAACAACAACAACAAGCAATAAGTTGTTAACAGATGCTTGAACTTAGTATTGAAACAGAAGAAGTGTTGATATAATTCTGTTGATATAGTTCTGTTGTGTTATTGTTGGCAGAAGAAGTTAGTTTAACTTTAGGGGAAGGGTAAATTGTAGACTCTTGTTTATTTTCTCCAGCTAAAAACCTCTGACTTGACTTTTTACCTATTTTTGTAGGGAATTTTCATCATACCATGTAAGTATGAAATCATCCAGACAAACATTTCACATGTCAATAAAGCTGTGTGTATATATTAGACCAGCACATTTCATTCCTCTAAACCATATTTATTACTCAAACTCCGCAACATCAATTTTGTACTTGGAAAAAGAAAGAATCAGAAAACAAGGTTGTCTGCACAGGAATGTCATTGTGAAATAAGCTAGGGAGGAAATAAAAAACCTCCCCCAATAGTAGTGAATGATCATTAGATTTCTTTTTGGTCTCTTTCTATTTCTGTTCTATTCAGTCCCTGCTGGAACTAGACTAAGCTGACCTGTAGAGCATTGGAAATGTCTGGGTTCTGAGGGTTCCCTTAGAATCGCCATGTGAGGCAGTTATTCTGAGCATCTTCCTCTTGAGGATAAATCTATGGCAAAATATGATACAGAGATGCCAAATCTCATGTTAACTTATAACAAGGTATGTCCACACGTCTGTCTTCCACAGTGCCTCACAGAAAAACCGGCAGGGGTCTATAGGTGAAATGTCTCTCTGGTGAAGAGCCACTGGATTTCAGCAATTTGTGAGTCCAACACTTGCTCCAAACCAGTGACTCCCAAACCCATACTGGGGACTGTGCCCCATTGCCCGGTCCCTGCAGAATGGCCTCTTGGCCTCTAAATGTCTCCTGGAGCTACTAAATTTAATAAATATAAATGAAGGAGCCTGGCCACACTTGCTTGATTTCTGAGTTAAACTCAGGTGGTGTGAGCTCCCTACAGTGACTGGAGATAATGACAAACCAAGAGGGGGGGATACATTTATACATTTCCTAAAAACCAGTATTACCTTAGATACCCATGACTGGCAGTAGAATTACCCTTTGGAGGAAAGATTGGTGGATTTTTGTTCTTCCCTTCAGGAATGTGCCAATACAGTGCTTTCCCTCTGAGTCATTACCTCACCGTCATTGAAGTTGGAAGGTGTAAGTTTTTTTTCAAATCCGATTAGAGAGGGAGTGCCTTGTCTGCTCAAACACAGTGCAGTTATTATCCACAGCACTCATTTCCTTCTAAAACGTGAATAGTTTTCTGCAGCCACTGGGTGACACAGGATATGACTAGGTTAGTTACTCATAGGGATTTAGATATAATAAATAAGAAAGCAAATCTGGTTTTGTCATCCCCCTCCCGTAATTGTTGAGGGGGAGGGGGAAGGAAGTATTATTTTCTGCTAACGAAACATTTTAATTTGAACATTTTAACTCTGACTACAGTGTTGTAGTCAGAACCAGATGTAAGGTAGCCACAGTTTGGACTTCATTTTCATACACAAACATAATGGAAACTTATTGCATCAGGGGTGGAAAGTCTGGGAAGGAGTATGACTCACTGAGATAAGAACAGATTAATATAATACAGTCTATAGCATTTATACATTTTCCTTACAATCTGTATAGTTAAGAAGGAAGTTACACACACCACAGCTTTAATCTGCCTACCTTCAAAAAATTCACTTTTCTTTTTTCTTGAGAAGCTCTTGTTCAGAGATACAACCAATATTGACTGGCCACATAAGATCAGACCCAAGCTCACCCTCTCCCAGCTCTCAAATATATAAAGATGAAGCTTTGCTGTTATTCACCAATTTTGGAGTGAGGCTTTTCCAAGCAGAAGTTGCCTGTGTTACATCTTTGCCAAGTACCTGAACCTGGAAGTGATTAACTGTCTTTCCTTATCCACGAGAAGCACCCAGGGATGATTATCAGCTTAGCTCTACAGAGCTAAAAGTCAGGCATCATAAAGATGCAGAGAAATTTGGTTTCAGGTGTAAAATTCAAAGAGACAAAAGTAAAGAGGTTTAGTAGAATTTCAGAACTAACTCTCAGTTTGACTTCTTTTGCTCTTTGATGCTGGGAAGAAGATGTAGCTGAAATCACATCGATTTACTTTCAGAACTTTCACTGTTCCTTCCCTGCTCCCAACAGTCCCTGAGCAGAGTAAAATACCTAAATAACTCCAGGAGTGTGGCCCAGAATCCACCAGACTGAGGAGCCACTTCGTTATGCACCACTGTCTCATGCTGACCTGAGAGGTTGTGCAGTAAAGGCTGGCCAGCTGAGATCTATTACTATCCCATTTGATGGTTAATTACTTGTAATTACCTACCTTCTTTACCTACAGACGTATTTTGTAGATTTATACATTAAGAAATGTGAGCTGCTCATCCAATTAATTACATGCTCCTGTCGGGATGGAGGGGAATTCCATGCTGGTGAGCACCATGTCACGATGACACAATGCTGTGGTCTGGGAGGCAGCACTGGTGGCTCAGCCCTGGGGCTTGAGAAATTCACCAAACTACAGAACCAAGGGGCTTCTGCCACCTGGGGCCCGACTTCAACGTTGGGAGCTGTGTGAGAGTTTATAAATCATTCTGATCAATGTTAAAAATAAGTGTGTTCTAGAGGAACTGTTTATTTTGATCACCAAGGATCATGGCATTATTTGCAGTCAATGGATAAGGCAGAGTCACCGAGCCCTCACTGATGCTTGGAGAGGTCTTCTGCTCACATAACTCATCTGCATCAACGTATTTTGGCTTTAGCTGATGCTCTGGGTTATAAAAGTACAGTAAGTGTCACAAATTTTTATTCCAAGTGGAAGCAATCATTCGCTACTTAATGCTTAGTCTCATGCAAAATGCACTGCAGCCAAAGGGAGTCAAAGGAAATGTTTTCTTTGGCTTCAGATGGCCTCAAATCAGGTGGCATGCATGGTATTAAAAATTAAAAGAAGAGCTTAAAATTAAAAAGAAGCCACATTAATAGTTAGATTCTTCTTCAGAAAGGCCTGCTGGGCTAAAAAAAGATGGAGGTTTAAAAAAAGAACTTTAGTTTTTCTCTGCTGTACTAAAAATGGCATATTGTGTTTGGCCATGGAAAAAATAGTACTCAAATGCGAAAAGAATTGAACCAGAGTTTGAATGGAATCCATATAAATTTCAAGACACGGATTCTTCAAGGACATAAGGAAAAGGAGATGTTTACTCTGAAAACTTCATAGGAAAAGTTTTCCTATGAAGTCCCTATAAATGGACTCAAGTGAGCTATGAAACTTCAGGAGAGTTCATGCTCCTGAGGTAACGTTGAGATGTAAATGGTTTTATTATTGCTTATTGGAAATCACAACAGCCAGAAAGATCATTAACAGCTCAGGACCAGAGAGCACGGAGGGTTTAAAAATAGAAATGTAACTGTGTCTTGATTTGACTTGACTTGAGACTTATTCACCCTTAAGCTATTTAAGACTACAAAATATTTGTAAGACAGTATCTTAGAAACACAATGACATGGAAATCCAGAAAATTCAGACTCGTACTGTTGACACAATAGGGTGGGTACGATTTCCTCCTCTTCAGATCCACCAACTGAAGTTGTGTCTCTGCCACAAACTTTGGGTATTAAGAATCAAACAGCATATTTTAGCAATGGTTCAAAATCGGGCCATCCAGCCACTGCCAGTGTAATCTCTCCTATTATTGTCTGCATTTGCACTTGGATTAAGTAAAGTAAAAAGCATAATAATTTTTCTTTAAATACATTGATACATTGAGTTTTAGCTTTTTTTTTTTTAAATCTTTGATCAAAGTAGGGCTGGGAAATGGGGTTTTGTACTTACAATCTTGTGGCAGGAGCACATCAAGATCAGTTTAAATGCACATCATAGAGATACTCTCCAATCAATACAGAATTCAGATGTATTTGTACGAAAACAAATATTGCTATTTTTTGTTAAATTTGGCCCATATGGCAGCTGTGAGATATGTTGAGGTGTAGTCAGTTATTTCTTCCAGATCTGCCAGATCCTTGCTTCTCTATGTTAATTTGGGCTTTTCCCCCTCTTTCAGTGAATCCTTATTAGCATAATCCTGCCTCAAATTTTCTATTGGCAAAACCAAAACTTGTTTCTACTTGCATCACAAACATGAAAAAAACCCTTTCATGGGAAGTACCACAAGCACAGTGCAGATCTCTTTCTGGAAGGCATTATCTTATATCTAATAGGCTCGTATCTACTATTTTATCTTTAGGAACTAACAAAACCAAAGCAGTTACCATCTAGGCAGTGATTTACCTGCTTCTGCTTTTCATATCCATTACCTCAAAACTGAATTCTCACCTTGTGACTAAATTTCATCAGTTAGAGAATTGAATTTTTTCTGGCTGGAAAGGGAGAACTGATCCGAAGCCTCACGCTTTGCCTTCTCACAGAACACCTAAATGGGAGCAGGATTAAAAATTGGAAATGGCAAGTCAGGTTCTGAGCCCAGCTTGGCTTAGACAGGTCCCACAAGGCAATAAAAATGCAATCTACACACATAGCCTTTCTGCTGCCTGAGTGACTCCCCTTCAGAGCTACGTTCAGCAAGACACAGTCAAAGGAATCCCTGCGTTTCACTCATTTAGTTTTACCATTCCTTTTTTTTCATTAATAGTGAACACATTTTTCAATTTAATTGAACAAACCAATATTGAACAAACTTCCTCGTTACGAGCCCAGTTCAAACGTCTTAGTGAAAGTTTTTACACCTTAACTTCTGCTAAATGCCTAAGACTGAAGCCAGAAGGGAATTCAAGCTCCCAGGATATGATCCATCAGTTAATATTCAGTGTCTATGGTCTACAGCTGTGCTAGAAGCCAAACCTCCCTTTGTGCTCACGGAGACTGATGCATTTAGTGGGGGGTTGTTTAATCTCAGAGTGAGTATCCAGAGCTGCTAGAACCCAAGATTCACCTTCTATTGTTGTTAGGAAGATATCTAGAAATGAAGTAGTCAATACCCATAAACAAATCTCAGTTCTGGCCTCTGCTCTACGAGGAGCACTGGAAAGGGCTTGGCAGATCCACTTTTAGTCAAACTTCAACATGAATGACTGTATTTCTCAAATCTGGCAGCATTCATGGCTGGACACTATGGGAGGAAGGGGAACAGGAGAAACTCTTGCATATTTAAGTTTATTTCAAATAAGTGTTCAAAGAAAGAAAAAAAGGAACTAAAACAGATTTAGTATATATTTGCTTTTCTTAAAAAATGATTCCATGAAAGAGTTTTATAGTTATCTAAGTAGTAATACAGTTTTTATATACAAAAATCCATTTCAAACAATTTACTGTACAAAAGAAAGTATAAGCAACTGTACTATTTTATGATTTCAGCAAATAAACAACAATTCTGATACGTATGTGTTCAGGATACAGTTCTACCATTTACAGGAATGTCAGTATTAAGCTGGGAATACTTTTGGATCAGTATTTACAGATTAAATTCCCTTCGAGGAAGCTCCCCTAAGATTTCTCTTCAGAACAGGTAGTTGATGTTTGATTTTCTTCTGGATCTTTTGGGCTACCAAGGAATGAGAGGAAGAAGGCTTTCCCACCGAGTTGTAGGGACAGAATCCTGCCTGATTTATTCCCCCTCGCAGTCCCATTGCAGTCAGTGGGCCTCATCTGGTGAACGCTTCCTACCAGGCACAACCCTTCTTGTGGAAATGAACCAGGCAGGATTTGGCCCTACAGTGGTGAGCTATCATAAGATATAAATTTTAAAAATAGTGACATTCCTGCAAGTCAAAATACAACAGAAACAAGAGTTAACAAAATATAAGCCCTTTATTAATAAAACTCTTTGGTTGGATCAATATTTTAAATAAGCTTCAAGAATATTTGGTTAATACCATTTTCTTTCTTCCACATAATTTCTTTTCTGGTACCTTCTTTGGACAGACTACAGAAAAACATCAAGTTTATCACATACTTTAAAACAAATAAATATATCAAAAGCTAAATATGGCATTTTTTTTTAAAGTTCTAGCATAAATCTTTAAATTAGTTTGACAAAGAAAAAAGAAAAAAAGAAATCACTAACTTCTCTTGAAAACAGTCTTTTGACGTTTGGTTTTGTAACAAACCATACAGTAGTTAGACTTTAAAGAAATCTCTCATTTTTATTTTATTTTTCAGTCTTATATTTGCAATGCAAGTGCCATGGACAAGACAAAGCAATAAAAGAAATGAGGTTAATTGCACCAATATTATTTGGAAGTGCAGTTTATCGACAAAGCAAAACTAAAATGTACTATGCTTAAAACCAGTTGTACTGATGGGATTCAGCTAGGCATCGTAAGTAAGGATTTTAGAGTTATACTTTAAGGAAGCTCCTTGTACAAAAGATAGAATATTTTAAGACAAAAGAAAAGTCTTGTAACTAACCCAAGATCTGGTCCTGTAGCCCCAGTGCAGGCAAAGCTTCCATTGAGGACAGTAAGTGGGACATGGTTGGGATTTACTCCCCTGGCACAGCCTCTGGGAAATGCCATTCAGCAGCAGAAAGTCTGCGGGAGCCACTGGCTGTGAAAAAGGGGTGCAGACTCCTTTCTCCTGCAGAGGATGGAGGGCTACAGAGAAAAACCTGGCTACAAACAGGATGTGCTAAAACAATAGGAAAAAGGGAATTTCCTCAACAACAGTGTCCGGAGTACTAGGCAGGGCAGTGTGAGTCACTGGAGCTCTACGTGTGCTCGTTAATTCAGGGCATTTAACCAAATGCTCTACCTGCTGGGAGGATCTCTGGAATTGTGCTGCTGCTGCTGCCTGGCCACGGAGCCACTGGGGGACTGCTCAAAAAACACAGCCCATGGCAGCTGGGGGCACTGAGGTAGCTTCATCCACATCAGTTGTTTGTTGGTAAAAAAAAAAAAAGAGCACTTTTCCAGATTGACTTTTCTGATGTTTCTGAAGAGAGCAGTGCCCCAGTTAAGGTCTTGGGTACACAGCAGATTGCCACCAGTGCCCCACACACCAGTGTGACTCTAAAGCTCTGCTTCTTTCAGACCTGCAGGTTCAAACACAGACGTCTGCCAGCAGAGCTAAACCCTGACCTGGGAAGAAAGGTAGGCTTTCTGTGGTCTCTCTCCTGCCAAAAGGAATACCAGGGCACACTCCAAAGCTGATTTTGCATATAGATTATCCCCACGAACCTTCAAGACTGGGGTTCCAAAATATTTTAAATTAGTATTATTATTATTACTTAAAATTTACCTTTATTCATTTAGTTAATTAATAGGCTAAGGTCAAATTCTCAGAGAATATCTCTATCAAGACGTACTAGGTACCTGCATTTATTAATGCACCCCAACGTCATTAGTGTCACCTAACAATGAAATATAAAAATTCCCTGCATTACTGCTTGTGCAAAAGAAAAAACAACAACATTATCAGAAATAGAATGTGGTCCTCCATATTTGTAAGAAGAGCATTTCTCACAAAGATGGGAGCAGAATGGCAGCACATCCTTCAACATGCACCAGGTTGCCCATTAATCGAGTCCTGCCCTTTAGGCGATGGCTTGTGAATCAGTGGAATGCCCTGACATATGCAACTCCCTCCTCTTCTATACATCCAGAGGATACGAATGGCAGGAGGACAAGCTCCCACTGTGGCTCCTGGAGAGTCTGGGGCTGTGATTGTTACAGTTTTCACCTTTTTTCTTGTCGTTGTCTTTCCAGGTTTCTAGCATTTGCAGCTTCCCTTGCTCTTCTCTCATGAAGACCTCCACCATGAGAACTTTCTCTTTATGAATCTGCTGACTAATGTCCTTGGGAATGTCTGGGATAATCCAGTCAACAAAGTCACTCATAAACATGACCAAGTTCTGAAAAAGAAATTGTGAGAAAATCTCAGTGAGGTCAAATGAAAGGATGACTGTAGGGGAAGGGGCTATTTTTGGTGTACTTAGGAAGAAAGGACAATATTTGAGTTGGGCTCAACGGCATGTCGCAAACCCGATATTGAGCCAAATTCACCTCTTGTTCATGCTAGAAGCAGGGAAAAATGGCAGGCAGAAAAATCTCTATGATTTATGTACAAATACTGTCACAGCCACTTAGAAATCCAGGGGAAATACTGTCACTGATATCTGAATATAAAAGGCTTACGAGTTTTACATCAGAACAAGAGGTAAAAATGATCAAAGTTGATAAAATACATTCCAATGAAATCTTTCTGACTTTAAAAACTTGATTAAATGAAAGGGAGGTCTCTCACAGAAAGATAAATATTTTGTCAAAAAAAAAAAAAGAATTAAAGTTTTGCACCAAGTTGTTTAGATAAGGCAGACTTAAAACACTTGTGTCACAATAACCAGCATCACTGTGGTGATCCAGTAATGCCACTTGGGGAAAAATTACAAGATTTGGCCTTCTTGTTCAGATGAGAGTTAAACTCTAGCTGGGAAAATTTTGGAGATTTCATTTCTTGGCTAGGCCTAGGCATAAGTTTGCATGAAATTTATCTTGCTTCAGTGAACTTGTTGAGGTCCTACTGGGGAAATTGATGGGACCTCATTATTATCAGCTTTGTGCTTCGCTGCTCACTAAGGTCATCACTAAGTTGCTTCTGCATCAACCCAATTCAGGGAATTTCTGGGGAAGAATTTTCCAGTGGGGATATGCCTGGATGAATGAGGATGGGCAAATTTTTTTGCTTTTCCATGAAACAGCTGAGAAAGAGGTATTTTCTTTGGCCTAATAACTTATTTCCAGGGGTGGCTTGCTGTACGTAGCTGAAAAAATACAGTAACTCTTTTTCTTTCTCATATAAAAAGTGCCTGCAGTATAAACCTACCTGGAAAACTATCACAAATGCTAATCTTGCTGCTAGGACAGCCCAGAAATCCTTTGAAATGTCATACTTGTTTTCGGACCAAGGAGGTTCTCGATAATCTTTGTATCTGCAAAAAGAATACTCAGTAAATCAGTGCTGTCATTCAGACACATATAATACCAATTACGCATAAAGATGGAGTGAACTACACACCTCAGATAATTTATTTTCTCTTAAGATTGGTACAAAAAATTTACAACATATATTTTTCAGACTAATTTTAAAGACATAAACACTGATCTGATATCCAGAGTATATTATGCTGCGCTGTGTTCTCCTTGTTCATGATGAGCAAAAGCTCGCAGCTAAATTTTGCCATATACAGAGAAGGTGAGAATTTTGCCTGTGGCTTACAGAAAATCTATGAGCTAATCAACAACAGAAACGGGACCAAGAAAAAGGCTAAAATTACATTTTAAACCACAGCATCCTGTCAGTATTTTGAAAGGATTAGGGCTCCATATTTTCAAATGATTCAAAAAACCCCTGGAATATGGAAAAAATGATGGGATGGGAAGAAGAAAGAGGCTAGAAAGCAAATAAATCTGGCATTTTTCTATTGGACCATGCCACTAACACTTCCATTCTCTAAGTTCTGTGCTAAAAGCAAGTTTGCCAACCTCATTTATCGTGTGCCCAAAGATCACCAGTAGGAAACCAGGAGAAAGTAAAAGCAAGCAAAACTAATACATATGCAATTTTGGTTGTTTTGTTCTTTCATCTGAGAGTGATTTTTCTGTTTAGCAGTCATTTCACCAGATTAACTTGCACTATTCAGATTTATAAAGAATATAAATTAAAAAATAATATGACTATAAGGGTGGTGGTTTATTCCTGGTTAGTCTATGTAATTAAAGTTATCTTTCTCTTTTTTTCTTCCCGGGAATGTCACTGTCTTCCTTGTTCTCCTCTTCCCCTTCTTACCCCCACTGTCCCCCTTTCACTTTTGCTGGTCTAGGTGCTTTCAGTGTTATATTTGGCTTTGGTTCTCAATTTGAAGTGTTAAACCATTTGTTTAGAGGATGATGCATGTCTAAGGACACCTAGGCACTGACCTAGATTGCCTCATAAGGAGAAACACTCAACAATATTTTAATTTTCAAAGGAAAATTAATGTGTAGAGATTGTTACAGGCATGAAGATTTCCTGTACAGGTGGCACTTTAAATTCTAGTGCAGATAAGGATGCTATCCATCTCATCAGGAATTGCTAAAGAAATGGACATAGAGAGGTGTACTCTGAAGTCACAGTCAGTCTATCAAGTAGCACGTGACAAAACAATGTGATATCACAATAACATCATTTTGTTCCCTTAAAACACCATTGTGCTGTTTATTGTTATTTATCTCCTTTCTTGAAAAAGAGAATAAAAATATAAATATAAAATATAAAAATATATATCTTTGCATGGATAAACACTGAATGTAACAATGCTAATCTCTAGTTCCCTGAATAAGCAGTACTTCAGATTCAGGTGTTGTGGTTTTAAGCCCAGACATTCAAGGTAATGGATCCATCTGATACAAAAGGCTACCAAGGTGCTAAAAAAGTATTGAAAATACAAGAGGGAATATAAAAATTTGCCCCGTTCTTAGTCAGCTGTGAAAATAATCAAAGTTGGTTATTGCTCAAGAGAGTACCTGCATATCTGAACCTCGTAGCCCAGATCCATGGGGTCGTTTGGAGCTGTTCCTGCTTGAAAATCGCTGACATTAAAAGAGGATAGTGTATGGTTGACGAAGCCATGCATGGTGCCATTCTCACTGTACATATACAGGTACACGAGGCGTGGAATGAAGTCGGATGTGAATGAGATCACAAATGCCTAAGCCATAAGAGTAAAGAGTGAGCGCAATATTCAGGCAGTGGTTAAGTTAATAATACACTCCAGTTATGTCTTGCCCAAACGACTCACACAACTTCAGAAAACAAGGGGGGAGACTGCAGCCCACTCCTAAAAATGGAGTAGTCGGTGCTACAAGGGAGTATTTACTGCTCACTCTTCCAAGCTGCAGGATATTAGATGGGGCAGTTCCACTACTGAGATTCTACCTGGGTAACAACTTGAATTCCCCAAGGAATGAAGCAGCCATACCCTCCCAGCACCAGGGGAAAGCCAAACACGGTGCTGCTTCCCCCTGCGCCCATCACAGCCTGTCCCTGGTATGTTCTACAAGGTCCAACTGATGGGTTTCCAAGTACTTTTCTGTTCTGACAGTGAACTGACTCTTGAAATTGTCATTGCAAAAGGCCATTAACTGTATGTGGCTTTTAACTCCATCAAGATAAAAGGATGAGCAGACCAAGCCCAGTTTTATTTTTACGGTCACAAAAATTGCATTTTATTTGGTTGTTTAAAAAGGTTTTCTAAAAATGTCACACCCAAAATGCAAGACAGCCAATTTGGCCGAGTTCTTCATCACTTTAGCCTTCCTCATTTATCGTTATTATGGAACATTCTCACTGGCATAAGTCTCATGTACATATGGAACAAATACAGTACAAAATATTTACTTATTTTATGCTAAAGAGGGGTAGTACATAGATCAAAGAGGGGAAAATAATACTGGATAATGATGAAGAGAGACTGTACTGAAGAAAAGAGGAAAAAATTTCCCAAAGAAAAGAGGAGAAATGGTGCAGACAAATTAAGGCAGCGTATCAGATAACCCACAGAGTGGTTTGGCCACAACACAACAGACACCTGTGGGAAAAGTGAAGGTGTTTTTAGTCTGGATAATGGTGAAAAAAATAAGAGGGCCCATGGACACATGGCCATAAGTCCCACATGGCCCCTATTTTGCTCCATTGCAAATGTGTTTTCAGCTTGTCATTCAGCTTTTTATTTCATCTTTCCCTAGGTGGAGTGCAATGAAGATAATCAATTTGTCTATTCATAGAGAATATCACGTAAGTACATAAACAAATATATTAAGGTGTGCTAAAATCTAACTTCACTGTTGAAGTAAACAAAAAATATTTTCACGGATTGATTTTCAGAGCTGTCTGAGTGAGAGCAACGAAGTTGGAGGCCAGATTTTTCATTGGAGGGAGACTGCGCTCAGATGAGCTAATTCCCAGCCAGATGATTACCTGACCTTAAAAAGGGCACTGAAATTAAAAAATACATCATCTCAGTGACAGTATTTCAAAAAAGGAAACCTAAGCAGCTGTGGTCTTATCTGCTTGAAAGGGAAACCTGTATTATGAAAACATTGGGGGAAAAAAGCTGCAACAGCTACTTACTATTTTATAATATTGCTACTACTATCACAACTTTAAAATAAATACTGCATACGATTCTCTAATATTTCAAAGAATTCCCAAATCACATACTTTAATTTGATTTTAAAGGCTGAAAGGAAACTAATGAAGCAGAATGGAAAAGCCAGCCTATTGAATTACAATTTTATTCATGCCGAATTACTTACATTTATTATGACAGCAAGCTTTCCAATGCCTCTGAGGATATTGTACCAGATTCCTAAGGAAGGAGACAAACATATAAATGTTTTTTCAGTCATTAAAATTAGATAAATCACATTTTTAGTTAACAGTGTTAGAAGTACTTCTGAATGTGCTGAAGCAGAGTTACATTTTAAGTAAAAAAAGAACAACTTGTAAGAGATTAATTTAATGACCTTCAGGCAAAGAGAGCCCAACTCTGTCTTCCAAAGCTATTTTTAGCCACCTAATTTTTTTTTGAGGTTTTAAGCTAAAAGCTTCTTTGAGGAAGAGGAGGGAAAATGTGAGACAGAAGAATGCTGGCGTATTAGAAAAGTAAAAAAAAAATGAAATATCATTCAAACGTTTCAAATGTTTGAGGAGAAAAGCGAAAGCTGCATATAGGGAGCTGGGACCTCCACACATGTGGTGCAGAACATTCTGGTCAACCAGTTTTAAGGACGTGAATCTCTTTCTACACCTTCTCATTGCTATTTATCCTACCTCAGTTTTGAGAAAGCGAAGCTCCAGTGGAGCCTCTCGGTGGGATTTTTCCATTTGCAGCTGGAAACCACGTAGATACTGAGGGTTTCCTCAGCACGGGCTCTGTGCATACAAAATGTAATTCCAACCCGCCCCATAGTGACTTAGGCTCAACCCCTCTGGTTTTAGTCTGAGGATGATGCATGAAGTCCCACAGGTCTGCACCTTCCTCATCTGCAGTATCCCATTCCCCAGGGAAGGGCTTCTCTGAAGTCTACATAAAGTGCTGGTTTAGAGTACATGTTCATGCACCCTTGGCCTGGCCTCTCTAATGATCTCCTGGTCATTAGTGACAGCTTGGAAATTTCTCCTTCATTGAAGTCTTGATGGAAAAATCCAGGGCTGCTACCAGATCTGCGTGGTTACAGCCCTGGTGAGCCACTCTCCTATGCTGGGTCTGAAAAAGTAGGAAGATGTAGGACCTTTATGCAGGGGGACATCCCTGGAAGAGTCCTCCAGCCTGGCCGAATCCTTTGCTTGGTAACTAACCAAGGCCTGGGCAGAGCACAGAAGTGAACTTCAGGTACAGCTATTACAGCATCAGTGGAAGCAGAGATAGACCTCTGTTTGCTGCCAGTGGTACCACTACTGTTAGCAGGTGGGATCTTCTCCTTTCCTGATTCTGCTGACACCTGCCCTAAAACCTCATCTGATTTGTCTGTGGCCACCTCACAGTCTGTGACTTTGGGACGTCTCTGAAAGAAGTCGGGTTCTTTCACCCACAAGAGTGGGACTGAACTGCAATAAACTGCAATTAACGCCCCCTCAAAAACAAACTCCCAAACCCCAAAACACAAAAAAAAAACCCCAACATCACCCTCCATAACATCTCCACACCGACCTTAACCTGCATCACCAAATGAACCAGCCACAAACCACCCCAAAAGTGGCATCACGGTAAAGGCTACTGCCTTTACTGCTTTTTGCATGGCAAAACAAAATGTGGTGTTCATTTCTAGGACAATCCTGGGCCACAAAGATGAGCCCAAGGAGGAACTCTGTGTGCACAATACCAGAATGACCCTGCTGACTGGCTCTGTAATAGGAACAATTATTTTAATGACCATTTTTTACATGTAAGTAACCAACATTTGGGAGAAGCAGGTTCCTCATGCCCACAGCTGTCAGCCCCCCACAGCAAGGGGAGACCGTACAACCCCATCACCCGGCTCCAGCTCGATCCACTGCAGCTCTCAAGCTTCACCCTTCTAGCATTCACGCTGAGTAGGGACGAAGGGATACATCTACCCACAGATTTTGGAGTCTCCTCTCATTCCCAAGTGTATTTCTCCAGCCCATTCTCGAGTTAGTAAATGCAGAAATTTTTGCTTCTGCAAGAAAACTGCTTTGCCCGGAAGAACTGTTGATGTGCGGAACCGTGAGAGATATTTCACTATTGTATCGATCATTTTGATTTGAAAACTGATCCTGTTTACTTAATAAAATATTTATCTGAATTTAAAGCACCGGTCTTTCTATTTTAAAAGTAAAGATTCAATAAGTTATGACAGTTCACAGTTAAGCCACAGTCTAATGTTTTGAATTTTCCTATAAATACCTTCCTGTTAATGAAACTAACTCAGCACAACGATATCCTGCCATCAATCTGGGAACAAACAAACAGGGATAACAATAGCAACGTGCACTTACCTATATCCTTTGCTCTGACTGCTACCGGTCTCCTCAGCTCAGTAACGAATTTTTTGGCATCGAGACGGATTTCAATGATGTTGTTCAACAAAGCAAACAAAGGCGCCAGCGGGAAGGATGCCACGAACAAAGTGACAAACCCAAACTGGATAACTGGAAAAGAAAAAGAAAGCATTTCAATGGCTGTGATCAGTATTTACCGAATGTGTGCATCACCACAACAGTGCTGTGTCCCCAGATTCTAAGATGACGTGTGCTGGGAGACTAAACCAACATTTTGTGCCTCAGGTATGGTTTGCCTGATTGCTGCTCCATTTGGGCACTGAAGGGCCAGTTGCCCCTCCTGCAAAAGGCAAGGCAAGTAACCAGAAGGATGGGGAAGCTCCTAAAATAATTTTGCTGTGGGGGAGGCTGTCACAGGAGCGATTATGGGAGCGACTGTGTTAGCTCTACAGAAACTTGCCAGGATTTCAGCCCTCACTCATCTCAGTGGAAGCTTTCTCCTCTGAAATACAGAAACTTTATGGGCTTCGAAAAGCACACAACTGACCTTTTCTGGGAATAACTTGCTTCGTACAGCCTGGGATTATATTTGCTTTTGTTTGATGAGGTCATCACAGTGATGTCATACTCACCGTGGTACAGTTAGAGCCCCATCTTTCTTTCCCTCTGTTCCTTCCAAATGCTGATCTCAGTAACTGCATCTTTTCTTACTTTTAGGAACTGACAGCATGACCTCATAGTTTGTACCATTAAATTTCAATCTGTTATAATTACTCTTAACATCAAGGTCATCAGATGCTCTAATTCGCTTCTGCACTTACTGGGCATTACTAATCTTGTGTATTAGTATACTTCATTATTCTTTACCACTGTTTTTGCCTCATCATTCCTTAGAATACTAAATAAAGTTGCTCTTTTAAGAGAGATCTTTCAGGAATGTCTGATACTGTAGCAAACAGTCTTATGTTGAGCAGTTCTCAGCCTTTCTGAGACTGAAAGCAGGAAAAGAAATGTAGTTGTACAGCCACGGCAGTGCAGAGTGATATCCAGTGCTTCACTCCTTATCACTCACTCAACAAAATACATTACTTGAAAAAAAATCTGTATATGATCTGTCAAGTACAAGCTGGTCTACAGGTACCTCTCTCAGAAGGTTTAGTCCAGATTCCAGAAAACAGAAACAATCTGGTGTGAGAACACTCATTTCCAATGTAGGGTGCAACTGATGATAACATAAGCCTCGCAATCTCAAGTTTATGCCTCTTAATCTTTTGCATTTGAAACTTGCCAGTGATACGTTATGTGGCTTGAAAGAAAATACCTAAAATATAGTGCTAAAGTAAGGGCTCATGAATAGCAGAGAGGACAATTTGTCCTTGAAGTGGCCAGTGGCTGCAGTCGGAGACTATACAATTTAATAATTAATTTTTGCCTAATATCTAATGTCCACTGAATCTCCATTTCAAAAACCTCAGCTCTCCATCCCAATTAGTCAGAATAATTATGGTTTAAAATGCCTTCTTTCCACCTCACTCACTCATTTCCATATATTCAGGGGTAAGTCCAGCGAAAGGCTCCAGGTTATAGTCCACTTCATAACGCTGCTTTTTCTTCATGTGCTCTTCATGGTCTAAAGAACGCCGACGCTTTAATTTCATGTATCGTATAAATTTCTTCATTTTTCTGGGGGAGATGGAAATGATTCAGTTAACATGCCATTCTGGTCACAGTGCCCAGTTTTCAGTTACATTACATCAACTAAGCCATTTCCATACCTATACTATGCTATTTCCATACCTATCTTCATAAAAACTGTGCAAGAGCCACAATACACTAAAGTATCAGGATCATCATATACAGGTTCTGAAACAAACATGGTTATAATTGAATTATCAAGAATCGTATAGAATCATAGAATGGTTAGAGTTGGAAGAGACCTTAAAGATCA
>BJBW01003085.1:56683-97701 GCA_004320125.1 Scolopax mira
GGATGGGGCAGCCACAGCTTCTCTGGACAACCTGTTCCAGTGTCTCACCACCCTCACAGACAAGAAATTCTTCCTGGTATCTAATCTAAATCTCCTCTCTTTTCAATTTAAAACCATTACGCCTCGTCCTATCACTTCATTCCCTGATAAAGAGTAATTATAGTATATGTATTAATTATTAATTACATGTAATTATACTACACCTCTTGCTAACGAGTAGGAAAGCAATAGATTGCCTAACATCTGCATTGCTGGATGCTGCAAAATTCTTGCAGGTGGCCTATGAACCACATTACTGTCAAGGGGCAGTGGATGCAGAGTCAACTGCACACATTGTAATATCGTGTGTTTAAAAAAAAAATAAAAATAGAATGTCGCCACTTACGGGATGCCAATCTCAAATAAATTGTTTTGAATCAGCTGCTTGCCCAACATGATAATGCTCAGCTGGATACACAACTCCATGAGGCAACCGCCAGGAGCACACTGCGGGGGAGGGACAGAGGAAATGTTGGTCAGAACATTTGGTGGGTCCCCGTGGCAGGGGCTGACAGTGCTCCCACCCGCCGAGGGTAAAATGCAATTACCTCTTCCATTCGGAAAGAATGGAAAATGTAGACGTAGTCTCCTGGCCGTCCAACAAACCTAGGGCACAATGGTCAGAATAATGAACTTTGTATGTATTTCATACTTTTTATATTTGATTCCTTAAGTCATTTATGTCGAACTAACTCTATGCCTTTGAGTGGGACCACCCCATGTTTAGCCCTGAAAAAGTGAACGGGAATGATTCAATTTGGTTCTGTTTTAAAGGTAAGTCCTGTTTACTGAATAAACAACTCAGTAAAACTGCAGTCGTGTCCCCTACAATATTATTACAGGCACATCTTGGCAGAAATCCTCCAAGGTAATCCTCATTTCTGTTGTGTTACTCACAATTTGCCACAGGGATTACTTAATTTAGCCTTGTGCTTTCACGCCGTTTGCAAGAAGAGAGATGATACTTGCTATGGCGTAAAGTTAAGAGTGGTAAATAGACAAAAACAGCAGGTCCATGCTTTATCCCATGAGGCTGCAGGGTTTTGGGGTCAATATTGAGGATTTTTTCAACTAGATTTACTGTGTCATCCAATTAAGATCTTAGCCTCATGTCCAACTGTCTCATCAGCATCAAGCTGAAACCCTTTGGTGTTACTCACCGGCCCTTGAAGAAAGCGACGTAGAAAATGGGTGTGTAGGCATTGACAAATTTCAGCAGGAAAGCCTTAAAAATCAGCCTCTCTTCAAAATTCTTGTCAGTTTTGGGCACCTCTGCAACCAATGTGACATGGATAAGAAACATTAAGGAATTATCCTACCTGCAACATTTCAAGACCTTATAAATGTGGACTTTGGAATACATCAGCCACTTTTTAAACAAAGAGGTATATATTTATAGCAAAATATATACATATTAAAGCAATATGGCCTCGCTGAGGTCAGTGGTCAACCTCCTGAGGATCCCACCATTCAGATATGCTACAACAGTAATTCCATCTTCATTCCACATCTGGCTGTGACAACTGTTTGCAGATGGACAAGAACTTATCTGAAGAGATTTCTGGACCTTTTGTCATTGATGCTTTTTGGAAAGGATTCAAACCTCTTTTCTTTTCTACAATGTTTTTTTGCACTCACAACTTTGTACTTCTTGACATGTCTTCCACCAAATAAAAAATGGCAGAAAATGAAAATAGTAATTGCGAGATACAGAGGAGTGAAGTTCAAGATTAGGTAGTGGAATTTCTGCTATGTCCCATATCTCCATCACTGGATTAATGATTACTACCACCACTGCTGAAAGAAAAACTTCAAAAATAAAGCTGATTTCACGTGCACTTTGTAAATAGTTGGTTAGCATTGTAGCCACACATTTCAATTTCCTGGGTTTGCTCACCACTTTGAAGTTAATCATGAGGGTCCTCTCATTTAAAATCGCTCCAGCAAATATCAGTTGAGGATTTAAACCTACCAATCTGAGTTAGCCACCTAGCAATGCAGCCGTATACTTCATCCAGGATGATGATGACGACCAAATTGATGATGACTGCGGTGGCAGTGACGGTGACCCTAACGCTGGACCGGCCTGAGGGGGTTGAACTGATTGCCAGCGCCGCTGCCGTCGAGATCCTGTATATGATGACTCCAAACACTATCGCGAACGTCAGCCCAACCTACAAGTAAGAAAAGCACAGCCTCTTAGGGAAGATTTAGCTATAAATACTTGGTGGGGGACTTGGAAACGACCTTAAAAATGGGATCTCTAAGCCATATCTCAGTTCCACCCAATTCTGCATTAAGTGTTCCAATAACTTTGATGAACTGTGGGAAAAGATCCTCTTTTGCTAGTAACGTGATCATCACATGGAAAAATTGATACAGTAATGCCACAATCACACGCAAAAGGCTATTTTTTTAAAGGCACCTAAATGTAAACTACTTGCTCATATTAAAAGTATTAGTGGGTTTCCTTTCAGCCTTAACAGCAACAGCATATATACTTGAGATTTGCTATTATAAAAGAAAACCAGGGTTCAAGCATAGAGGAATATTTCAGCTGAAGTCTGCACAGAAACCTTCAAATCCCCTCCTCAGGCTCACTATGCTGTCATAATCCTAAACTGAAATTAAACCTGGTTAAATCAACACATGTCCTGGCAATGTAAAGGTGTCAAAATCTTATTCAAATTTTCATTGCTTACATAGAGAAAGAATTTAAAACATGATTCTTGTAAGGTACCGATTCATCATCTGAGAAGATTAGATTTGCTGCACTTCCATTCTCTGAAAACACAAATATTAAAAAGAACACAATCCCAAACCAAAATTTGTATCCCCCTATCCCCCCAACAAAAAGGAACCGCTGCTAATCTGGTGTATTTTACTGCTGGAAAGGGCTTAAGCTTTTTTATCCACCTGTCAATCTATTCCATGTCTTGAATTATTATTATTTCTTTCAAAATTTGTTTTAAGTGCTGATGCTTTATCAGCAAATGGGAAAAGGCTGTTCTCATCAGTATTTTACCTTTTTCTTCAATTAAATGCTCTGTTTGCAATTCTCCTGCTGTGTGGTATAACCCCAAATTCGACTGAATGATTGAAATCCTTGCAATCAGGATTGCAACTGGCTACATCATTTCTTTCAAAAAAGGTGTGGAATAGAAATGAGGCCGTTCTGTACTTTCTGAGGGGACTCTCTCTACATTTTATGTTTCATCTCATCATTGGTGGTGGTAACTTCAATTTCCATGCCCCCATTTTTCCCCTACCCTATTGAGATATGCTTATTTCTTTACTCGAAAGAGATGGGAAAGTAGAAATTCGAGCTCTTGAAAAGATTTTAAATTATTACACAATAAAATGCTTGAATTTTTTCACTGGGGAAAAGCCATTG
Organism: Scolopax mira; assembly: GCA_004320125.1. Taxonomy (NCBI): domain Eukaryota; kingdom Metazoa; phylum Chordata; class Aves; order Charadriiformes; family Scolopacidae; genus Scolopax; species Scolopax mira. The sequence continues at coordinate 60,117 of BJBW01003085.1, forward strand.
TGAACCACGTCAATCTGTCATGGTTTCACTCACATTTCCATCACTTCTGCTCTATACAATGACTCGGTGACATCAATTTCAGGTTTTCCCAAGTGATGCTTACCATGAAGATGATGCCAACAAAATTGGTTAAATAGGCTGGAAAACGATCCTTCCATGTCAGCTTTTCTTTATCTGTCTAAAATTTGGGAGGGAAAAAAGGGGACATTTAATAAAGAGCGTGTGATTTTTGCATGTGACAAAAACAGAGAGGGGAAAAAAGGGCTAGCAAATACACAACCAGTTAGAAGATGCAAAGACACAGTGTTTACAGTTACAATTCCACACAGGCAAACTGTTTACTCCGTATCTAGGTTCAAATTGGTCAAGCGCCTGCGCTGCGAGTATAAATAAAGCAGATTTTTCTGTATACTTTTTGAAGGAAACATGCAAATAGGCTGTCATGAACCATGAAGTAAGATCTCTCCTACTCTCAAATATTTTCTTCTGCTTTCCCTAAGAAAATTCTCCTTCTTCCCCTCTCCCTCCCAGTTATATTTTCAGCTTTGTGGTTGCACAACTGGTTCCCCTGAAATACAGATTAAGTGTACTACTGAGTAACTCCAAGTTGAACTCACAGTTGACAGGGAAAATCTTGGTTTGGTGTGTGGTAAGACTGGAAATTCCTTCAACGTGACTGACTTTGAACTACCTGACTCTTCACATGGTCTTCAATGGACCACACCAATAGGAGTTAAAATGCACGTGTATAATAACTCTTTATCATAGAATAAGAATCAGTCTAGGTTGGAAGGGACCTTTAAGATCATCGAGTCCAACAATCAACCTAACACTGACGAAGCCACCACTAAACCACGTCTACATGTCTTTCAAATACCTCCAGGAATGGTGACTCAACCGCTTCCATGGGCAGCCTGTTCCAATGCCTGATAACCCTTTCTGTGAAGAAATTTTTCCTGATATCTATCCTAAACCTCCCCTGGTGCAACTTGAAGCCATTTCCTCTGCTCCTATCACTTGTTACCTGGGGAAGAGACTGAACCCCATCTCTCTACACCTCCCTTTCAGGTAGTTGTAGAGAGCAATAATGTCTCCCTTCAGCCTTCCTTTTCTCCAGGCTGAACACCTCCAGCTCTCTCAGCCTCACCCCATAAGACTTATTCTCCAGACCCCTCAGCAGCTTCATTGTCTGGACACACCCCAGCACCTCATGTCCTCAAGTGAGGAGCCCAAAACTGGACACATCACTTGAGGTGGGGCCTCACCAGTGCCCAGTAGAGGGGGATGATCACTGCCCTAGTCCTTCTGACCGCGCTGTTCCTGATACAAGCCAGGATGCTGTTGGTCTTCTTGGCCACGTGGCACACTGCTGGCTCATACTCTGCCGGCTGTTGACCAACACTCCCAGGTCCTTTTCCACTGGGAAGCTTTCCAGCCACTCTTCCACAAGACTATAACAGAACGGGGCTGTTCTAGGGCACCCTAAATCCAGCCAAACAGCCACTGCCTGAATTTGGGTATGAAAATCTCATTTAGAAGAGTATTGCTCATCTAGAATCTTTCATGAACTTTGATGCCGGGAATTGTTTCTAAACACCAGAAAATAAACAACAAAAGGAACATTATGGAAGATGACGCAAGCGTTGTAATGAACATAAAAATATTACTCAAATTCTATTTTTATTACATGCACGTTGTCTCAGGGAAGTGCAAGCAACTCTTTCAACACGCGGCCCATGCTCCACTGCAAAACGTAACGTCAGTCCAGGATGGTAAATCTAAGATTAGCCATGCAGTGCCATTCCCAACGCATAGAAACAGTGTCCCACAGAGTGCTGAGGAAACAAGGGGAGGAAAGGGAAGAAACCCAGAACTGAATGTGAATATTAAACAAAGGTTCAACAGCCAAAAACAAATTGATTCGTGTCTTCCATAATTACTCATAATTTGAGTTTCTCCATAAGTTTGAATAAAAAGAATCAATTTCACCCCAGCCATGACTGTCTTAACTCTTTGTCTCCATTTGTTTGCTGTCTCTTCTGGAAAATACCGATGCTTCTGATGGCAGTCAAAGGAAACAAAAAAAAGGATGGGGCAATATAGCATTACAAAGCACTGCTCAATTAATCTATATTCTCTCTACTGACTGAGGGTACACAGCAGTTTAGGCACAAGTGAATGCTCTATTAGTTTGCTTAAGGCTTTGTGTTTCAGCTTTTGGTCAGTAAAATGTAACAACAACAAAAGACAAACTCTTGCCCCACATCCTGGGGTAGATCAAACAATCCTGCAAAGGATATTATACTCTCTTTTTAATTTAGGATTGTGCCCTTCTTTTTCCTTTATGATAAACGTAATCTTTTATGATAAAGAATGTCCAAAAAGTTTTTCTTCTATTTTTTTTTTCTAATTGCACTTCTCTTGATAAAATATTAGCAATTCCTGGTTTAGCTTCAGATATTTTTCCTATAAGATTTCCAAGTTGTCTTACAACTGTTGAATTTGAACTTTAACACTCTAGATCCCAATGAAAGATAATTACTGAGTCCTTCAGAAAAAACTCCTTTTCTCACGTTTCCCAAATTAGTAACATTCAAATTGAACACAGCCCAAAAAGTTATAAATAACCTGGTTAAAGAAAAAAAAAGTCCCCTCTTAATTGCTCAACTTTCATACTCTGATATTTGGAGATCACCATTCATTAATTGTCCAATTATCCCACAGTCTTTCACATTTAAGATCTGAATGCCTAAATATACCCAGAATTACAGCAAGCTGCAGGTTTTTAGCAGAATACAATGGAGTCTGTATTCCAACATTGTTTATACAGCCGGGTAAGAGGGCAGAAACCTGCATTTTTTTTCTTCTGGAAGAGATTTTAAAGTAGTGCTGCAAGTAAAGCAGACGATGTTGAACTGCTGAGACTCTGCATCCTACAGATGGGGACATCCTATTAATAGGGACACACCCCCACCTGCTTTGTGGCATCTTTTAAGAGGAGCCCAATGGTACATGACAAAAATCAGACAAATTCAATCCAACCTACATATGCTGTCTCTTAAAGCGTATTTTATGTTAACATGGCTATTGAAGTTTTACTTTCACAGGGTTTTTATAAGATCCCAATTTAGGGCACGGTTACATGCTACTGTGCCACAGGCGACAGAAAAGAGGAATTTCTGCTGACATATTTTGTTTATGCCAGAGCATTTACTTCTCTGCTTAAAATCCCAGTCACACAAACGGCTGAGCTCTTGCAGTTACGGGGGAACAACCTCCGGTGGGGTGGAAACCAGTACGTGAGGGAGAAAAGGAGCTTTTTCCACTCGGTCTGCTGCTGCCAGACAGTAATAGGGAAGGAATTACAGCCTTCAGCGAAAGGGCAGGGAAGCTGCTCAGAGGGATGGCACCGTCCACTGGCGAGATGAACCTGCCCCTGGGATGCCCAGCAGCACCTTTCTCACGGCGACGAAAAGAGCGAGTTAAAAGCAGAGGTGAGCACTACCTTATTCAGTGGAATAAAATGGAAGTGACGTTTTTAAAAAGGCAGAAAGTTACCATCAAAGCTGGAATTCCGCAAGGAAATCAGTGTTAGTACTCTTCATTAATGCTCTAGTAATGTTTTTGTTTATTGAAAACAGCCTAGCAAGACAGAGAACCTCTCCTGGGAGGTTTTAGGTACTTATATTAGCCCAAAATAAGATATTTTGGTACAGTTTCCTCAAACTTGATTCATTAGCTTAATGGGAGCACCCCTTCAATCAGCCTCAATTAGCTCCCCTAAGCCCCACTCTATCGAATTATTAAAGACATTTCTAGACTTAATCAGGTGTGCACTGGAATACACCAAGTATCCCTGTGTTCTAGGACTGAATTTAAATACAATGTGCAGTAAATCTGGTTTTTACCTATTTCTCAGTCTTGGCTCAGTGCCTGCTTTAACAACCTTCTTTTTCAAAGTTTTTTTATAAGTCAAACGAATGGATATTTTTACCATACCTCTTTATGTTTGTGTTCTTTTCTCAGTGATTTTTCTAAAACTTTAGCTTCATATTCTGCTCTTGGATGATCCTGCGAAATAAGTCATATTTAATAAAAAAGCAAAGTTATAAATTATTTATTTTCTGTATCAGCTACATACAAACTGTTTGCAGATTGATGTCCCGATCGTTTCGAAGTTTTCTAACTCAATTCTAATTCACTCTGTTATCTATGCCAACTGATAGTCAACTGTAATTTAAAAAGATGTTAAATCCTGTGTCACTCACAGTTCTACAGCAGCAGCTGCAGAAGGATCTGCACTCACTATCAGACAGCATAGATTAAATTTAATATATGAGTATACAGTACAAGCTGCAGATAGCATGGTTTGTACCAAGTGACACGATGCTTGGATTTTAATTACCTATCTTTTTGATAAAAATTGAATTTGCCATGTTGTTAACTATCATTTCAGCCATCCTCAGCTGACTAGGGAAACAGTTATCTGCTGTCAGTATGCAAAATACTGGCTTTGGGATCCCAGAAAATTGTCAGTTGGGGTTTTCCCCTAGTCCTGTCTTGGACAGCATCCACCCGTATGCACTGAAGGAGAGGGGGAAGGAAACCTCAGTAGTAAGAGATAGCCAAAAGATTCAGAAAGATTCAGGGATTCAGAATTCACCATATTTTACGCATTCACAAAAGAGTCATAATTCACAACTATGCACTGGATGGGAAACGGAACAGAGTGGAAAAAAGTCTGAACAAGTGGAGAGGGGGAGGGTGTAAAGGCAAAGCAATCAGTGGGAGATCTAAAGAAAATCTGATGCTTGACAAAGAAGAGGTGGAGGTCAAAAGATGGCATTCATCAGTAGACATGTAATAAAAAAGATAGGAGCAATTAAAAAAAAAAATATTTTCCAAACCTTGACTGCCTCCTTCAGGAAACCAGAAAAAAAACACGAAAAAAAAGAAAAAAAAAACAACACAAAAATTTGATTACTGAACTGTTGCAGGTCATATTGGATTTATATTAATGGATTTATATAATTTAAAAATTACATGAAACAAACATAGGTACAGTGGATGGCTAGACACTACCAGAGAAAAACAGTCTACTCACGTTCTACAACATTTATTAACATTACTGTAAGCTCTGTAAGAAGTAGGTGTCCCTAAAAACACCAGAAGATGAGACACTTTGGGGTTTAGTACATCGCTTGGAATCCTGACTCTTCAACGTGACACGAGCTTAAGTTTCACCCAAATCAGAAACAGGAGGGGCGTAAATTCTTTGCAAAACTCATGACTGTCTTATCTAGCATTGACAATACAAAACAAAGAATAAACTACACTGTATTAACAGCTGCTGTTTTAGCTGTGTAGGGCTCTCAACTCAGACATGAAGGGGATCGACATCAGAAAGATACAGTTAATCCTTTCTGCTTTCATGTATGCTAACAACAAGTTACCAAAAATAAAAGTGCAGTATAGTATCCAGAAGAAAAATTGCTATATTCCCTCCCAGTGAAACAGGTAGGATCTAGCAAAGAGCATGGCACAGAAGCTGCTGGCATAGTGCATCTAAATATATTATGGAGGAGATAAACATATTAAGAGGAGATAATTCCAGCAGAATTAGGGGTGAGGGGAACAATAATTGTGCCAGGCTCAACAAGCTGCATAGTGTTAAACTATGAGGTCAGCGAGGTTTGTGTTTCACGTGAGCACTATTTGTTGCGTATCTATTTAGAACATCTAGAGATGTGACAAGGGCGGTCATACTGCTTTTAATAATAACAACAGTAAAAAAAAACCAAACCCAAACCCAAGCCGGCCAGCAAACAAAGCTAGCTCAGCTCCTGCAGCAGGGTTTTCGCAGCACGGCTCCACACACACGATGGGGAAATGGAAGGGACCTGTACACCAATGCCACCGCTGAGACTGAGACTGCTTTATGGTCTAGGAAGGTATTTTCCTTTTTTTGCAAAGCAACAAAATTGGAAAAAAAACCCAAAAAGGTGGGATACAGCTTCTCAGCTGGCTGAGGATTTTATCTCCTTTTCCTCTAAAACTTCATCGATCTTTACGACCTTTTTTTCAGACACATTCAGCCCTTCTCCCCTTCACGCTCTTTATCACATTTAGTATATGACTATTTAGTATAATGACTATATGTAGTACAAACTTGGCTAGGGATACTTATTTTTTTTTAGCAAGTGAAAAAAAAAACCCCACACCTCCACATTTATATCCCTCCCAATGCCCAAAGCCCACACCTGGCAATATTTTCTTAGGCATTTTCCAAGCCAGGGCTTGATTCTGCATCGTTAAAAGTTAATAGGAATTTTTTGGTGCATTTTTAGAGTGCTATAACTTTATCAACTTCAATACAGTCGTTTCTGATTCACAGCAGTGGGAGATGAATGAGGCTCTCGGCTGTTAGCACCTTGACATCAGCCCAGGAGCAAGGTCTGAGCTGTATATTCCATGCCCACGCTGCTAGGTGTGACCAAACTACACACTTCAGAAAAAAATTAGATATTGTGGCTATACAATTATGTTTCTATGGCAACAAGACGTACTAGTCATATCCTAGCTATAAACCTCTAATAGTTCATGTACAGAGATTTTCCTTCCTTCTAAATGATGGAACCGCCCCAAGAGCAGTTCCCCATGGGGCAAGGTCTATCGGTAACACCATGGTGGAAGCCAAAGAGTCAAAACTGAAGGGACAAACCTCCTCCTCTTCAAACCCAGTCAGGTCCCACCTGTAGTTGAGACGCATCTGTTTTCTCTTCCAGTGTTCCATAAAGGTGGCAGCTGAAACAACAATTTAACAATTATTTTGACATTTTACTCCTCAAAAAGTCACATCAGACATTAGATTTGTCTTAGGAGGCACGCTGGGTGTGCTCCTCATCACCTGCAGGCTCCTGCCTCCACAAAGTCTCAGCAGGTACAATATCGTATCGTACATTAGGCCAGATAAATTTCATTTTTGTTACTCTTTTATTGAACAGCAGCATCTATCTAGGAAATACTGATGTGATAGGAGCCAAACTTTTTATCTATATGCTAAAAAAAGGGCATTTGTTTCCTAGACAGCTTCATGCAGAAAGATTCCTACAATTTTTTATGGGGTCTATGGAAGTCAGACACCTCAACTTATCTAAATATTTGTATGTGTGAGTAATGATATTCATAGAATCATATGGAGTTGTAATATGGAGATCATCTAGTCCAAACACCCCCACTGGAACGCGTCCACCCAGAGCAGGTTGCACAGGAACTTGTCCAGGTGGGATTTGAATGACTCCAGAGAAGGAGACTCCACCACCTCTCTGGGCAGCATCTTCCAGTGCTCTACCACTCTCACAGTAAAGAAGCTCCTCCTCATGTTTAGGGGGAACTTATTATACTCAAGTTTGGTCTTCATCTGTATATAATTCCATCCATAAACCCAAACAAGCCTGTGTTTTATCTATACAAAATATGAAGCCAGTGTGAAGGCTGCAGGTGGACAGGCTGGTAAAGAGGAAACCTTTAAAGGTTTTTATGATTAAAAACAGTGCTATTTTCTTTTTGATGGAGAAGACTTACAGAAAAGAAACCTCGTTAAAGCAACTCTTGAGTCCCAACAAATGATGCTGGTCTATATCAGTCTATCTGCCTCTGAGACCGAGCAAGTTCTCAGAGGACGTATTTAGATGCTGGGAATACACAAGTGCTGTATAATAAATAAGTGGTTATGAAAGAGGCAAGCCTACCAAGAAATGGTGCTCCCAGGGGAGCTTCCTGCAGTGAGTATTAACAGATGTCCTCAGAAACATTCACTTCCAGAAAAACCAGAGGCAGGGTGAGGGTAAGAAAACTGAATAGAGAGGAAAGGACACCCTCATGACTGGAACCAGGGTCATGGCATTTGTTCACCTTCCAAGTGAAATCCTCACATGCAAAATTTAAAACTAAGCCCCTTTACAAGCCATAGGCTTCCTGTAAATCAGGATGGCCACATCCTGATTGGTCAGAGGGCCTGTGTCACGGTCCTGGAGCTGCCTCCAGCAGTTCTCGTGCCAGGGTCTGCAGCTTCCACAGATGGCCAGAAATACAGAAAACGAATGAGACATCGTTTCTCAGAGCTACTTGGAATCTGCCCGTGGCACAGACTTACAATGCCACGTGAAAAGACTGTGTCTGAAACACAGCCAGCAAATTTCAAAAGCCCTCGGTGAACGTGCCAGGTAGCAGTGCACGGCCACTCTGCCAAGCGTACCTGCATTTCCATATTTCATCTGGGCCCATAAGCATAAGTGGAGCTTAAAAATTCCAAAAGGTTACTGGCCAGAGGATATTATCTGGATTCTCTGACATTTTTAATGCCATTTGATACCAAATAGTGCTGGGCTATGGCCCATGTTTAAGGCTGAACTTCTGACTGGGGCTGTTTTAACACTTGTGTGAGTGTTCTCCGGGGTGTTACAATGCCACCACCACCCAGAGAAAGTCTGGCCAACTGGTTGCTCACCATAATACCTCTGAACTTGGGCTAATTTTCTTGCTAAGGATGCCCTGGACTTGGGTCTGCCTCAACTCTTCAACTGTACCTGAACATAATAAACTCCCCATTACATGGGGAGGTGCTCACAAATAACACTGGCGATTCTATGTGTGCCTACCTCTGGAGGCATATTTCCTTAAAAAATAAAGCGCTTGTTTCAATTTTTTAAAAAATGGTTTTGACAAATCCTTTAGAAATGAAATTTTCAGTACCACAAATTCAAAACAATGTGGAAAAAGTTCTGATGTTCCCAACTCACAAAGACCTTTTTGAAATAACGTTTATTTTAGATATATTGCACCACAATAAAATTTTATGTTGACCCTGAAGAACTTCAGGAATTTCACATCCCACTCCAAAACTATCTCAGCTATTAAGTCTGATTTTGTACAGAGCACAGAAACTGGCTTCTGCCAATCTGCTTTACTTTGCCCAGGAAAGTAAAAAAATGGAGGGTCCCATAGTTGTTTGGTAAGGAAAGGGAGTCAAAGAGCATTACTTCAGACAACAGAGCATTATGTGCCGAGATCCATGTAGACTTCACAATAATGGTAAATGAGGGAGAAGGAAAACGATGCTCGGCTCTCCACATGAGAGAACCAAACTATTTAAAGTCTCTGACCCTGCATCCTGCTTTGTGGTATATCACGTTTCTCCCTATATGCTACATGGCAAGATGACCTGTAAGACAGTGATGCCTCCTCTCTGCCGTGAAGCTGGTGGATTCAACCTCCCCACACTTGCCAGCTTCCCTTCCAAACCAGAAGCGCCCCTGACTCATCACTGTTTCCAAAATCCCTCTGCAGGACCATCCTTGTCCTTTTCCTTAAGGATAATGAGCTCTTAGCACTGCTTCTAAAACATAGTCATCTCAAATGGAGACCTTGATAAAAAAGGCACTGCTCTAAATTGAATTATGTTGAATTGTGCTAAAATCAGCTTAGATGAATAGTAATGTAAAAATGGTTCCCTATGTACTAGAACAAAACAAAAGCTATGGTTTTAGGATTAAGTACAATCCTGAACAGGTTATTTGCTAACTTGCAACAAGGCGTACAGGAGAGGCAAGCTTCATCTTGTGCTGCTCTGACTGATGCTGGGCATACGTGACTGTCAAAATTCAAAGCTGGGGGGAGTAATGCACATTTCCCTATTCTCTGTAGCCCTTCTGTGTTGAGCCACTTGTTACAAACATGGGGTTTGGCCTCTTTTATCTTAACAAGCCCTCCTGGCTCTCAGCAAGGACGACGGAAGGCTCCTCTCCTCCAGTGCTGGGATGCCCAAGCAGGGAGGTGGCCAAGCAAGGAGGTGGCCCAAGCAAGATCCCTTCTCCAACAGGGAGGAGAAAAGCCCTCTATTACCATCCCTGAAGACACTTTCACCAAGATTTCAGGAGAGGGTTAACATTTTTAACCAAGTTCTGCAGACGTGCCAAGAAAGGTTAAGTGACGTGCTCAAAGTACACGGGCAGCCAGCATCAGAAAAATACCTATAACGCCCCCAACTCCCACTTCGTGGCCTACATGCATGGTGTCTGCTTGCTGCTAAACTTAATTGCAGCTCAGAGCACACTCAAGAATCAATCTTGGTTTGTCCTGAGACGCTAAAGGCCATTACACTTCCCTGCAGAGCCCTCCCCTCTACCCCAGAGTACATTAATACATTTCTTCTGTAATGTTCTAAAGTGGAAGCTGGCTCTGCAAATAGATTTTTTTTTAATTATTTTTTCTTTTTTTGGCAAGCTGTGCAATCCCGTTAATGAAATTTTGACATACCATGCAGCAGTTTTATGACAGATGCTTAACAATTTCATTAGATATTCATCTTGAGCAACTTTTTGAATTTTAGCCTTCAGTCCAGAATATAAATTTGGGAGTGACAGTTTTATGGGAATGAAAAAAAAAACCAAAGAGAAGTTCTTTATATAATTAACTGCCTGAGTATAAATACACTGCTTTATCTCTTCTGTTTCTTCCTGTTCTATTTTAAATAATTAAAAACTGAACATGAAAGCATGTATCTTCTTACCCCAGAGAGCCATGAAGACGGAGAAGAAGACAGTTGCAGGGTTATCAAACAGATGACTTGCACGAGCAGTCGCACAAGCAGAGCTCATCTTCCAGTAGCTGCATGTTCTGTCACATAAGGGACACATGGTGATATTGTTTCTCTGGTCACACATTTCCATACTGCAACGAAACAACAAGGTATGGAAAAAGCATGGTTAGTACATCTCCACCTTCCATGCTCTGATGATCTTTTCTCCTCTGCACAGCATGTTTCTGGTCCATCAGTTACTACCCTCGCAGAGCAGCTCTATCCATGACCTACACCATTGCACGGGCTGCTGTCCCCCTCCATCCCTAGCCCTACTTTTTTTCCAGGGAATAAGAGAGATCATCATGAGAGGCATAGCACTCTATTTACTATAGAATTTTAAAGTAAAACACACACACACAAAAGTCAGTCTTGTTTTGAAATACTAACTACAGCAGCAGATAAGGTACAAGGGAACTGCTGAGCATCAAGAGGAGTTCAACAAATTTAATTTCTCTGCACTCCATCTGTGAAATAGCAACAGTGACATTCCCTTTGACTTTCTTCAACTGTTGGAAGCAGTACAAAGGGTTCTTAATGAACAAAGAAAATATATCTATTTTTTGATACCCATTATCTGCTTTGTTACTCAGGGCTCATGCTGCTTGCAGAAAGGATGTAATTTTCATCTACAGCTGATGATGCATGCAGGGTAAATAATGCAAAATCACAGGGCTTTAAAATATTATAATACAAAACTTATTAAAAAATTAAAAATAGTAGGGCATCAAGATTTTGCTAATCCGACCACAATTGCTTATTTTAGGCTTGAATGTTCTTGATTCATCTTAATGTCACACAATGTCCTCCTCAGCATTTTATGATGGGAAGCACTAAAACCTATCATTAGCAGTATATTTGTTGGTTTGCTTTGACATAACGATCAGAGTTAGGAAAAAACCCAACAAAACAAACACCTGAGCAATTGGCCAAGAATTATTTTCAATTGAAGAATTGGCCAATGCGAATTGGCCACATTTTTCCATGCAAACTCCACAAGAAATATTATTAACAATAAATGCTAATGATTTAAAAACGTGCTGCAGTTTCGCTGCCCACTCTCAGCCCTTGCTAGAGCTTCACCGCTTACTGGAAGTGGAAATCGGTGGGACCAAAAACTCCCCCATCCCTGTGATGGGGGACACAGTTTCAGCTCAGCTCGCCCTAGATATTAGTGACAAAACATTTCTAGAGAAAGGTAACTTTGAGTTTCTAGCGGCCTCCAATAATATAATCTATTTTTTCTTAATTTATTTACCTTGGTATATTCTCATCCACAGTCGCACAGCCATAGAGGAAAACAATAATCCCTACAATTGAAGCTGGAATAAGCATTTGTGTATAAACTCCCAGCCAGGCAAAATATAGTCCAATCTTCTCTCCAAAGTATTTTCTGAAATACGTAAAAAAAGAAATGAGAAACGTTTCCTATTTCTTAAAATATAGCAGGGCTAAAATTACCAGTCACAGCTGGATTAAGCATGGAGAAAGTAAGATCTGGTGACCTGTGGGAATTTTTTTCGTCTCAGTGGACTCTATTTCTCATAATGCTTAGAATTACTCCAGAGATACAGGCACCATGAAAGCAAAGTCTGACTAGTCTTTTTTTCCCCATGTTTCTACGGTGTAAATTAGTATCTCTGGACCTTCTGTGAACAAATCTTCTTAGAGAAGCATCTAATTTTCTTCAGAGAGTCTCAGCTCTCATCATGAGCAAATAATATTCATTAAAAATATGTCCCCTGCAAGCTTTCACACTAGGTGGGACACATCAGCATGTTTCTAAACCCATCAAAAATTCTTTTTCCCCCAGCGACCTTCCCATTCTCCAGGGTCTCCCGGGGTGGCACCGATGGCAGCATCAGCACAGGGACACCAGCATGAGCATCACACAATTATAGAATGGTTTGGGTTAGAAGGGACCTTAAAGATCATCCAGTTCCAACCCTCCTCATCCTATCACTCCACTCCCTAATCAAAAGTCCGTCCCCATCTCTCCCGTAAGCCCCTTTAGGGACTGGAAGGGGCTCTAAGGTCTCCCCAGAGCCTTCTCTTCTCCAGGCTGAACAACCCCAACTGTCTCCTTGCTTCAGCGTGGAAAAACAACATTAAGGGCTGGCTCACCTCACCAGGTCAATTGGCTGATATTTGTAGAAGACTCCGTAGCTTGCCCACTCCTCACACAGGAGCTGTAAAACAGAAAGGCAAGGCAAAAGCTAAAGCACCCTGTACACAAGAGTCTTCTCCTTTGGTCCCAGCAAAACCCAGAGCTCACGCTGTGGATCTGGTCTCACCGCTTTGTGGTTTCAACCCATAATCTGCCAACACACGCAGTCTGCATAAAGTATTAAACACAAATTTGATGATTTGTCATGATGTGATAACAGTGATGAATTCCAGTACATTAAAAGGCTCTTCAGCCATAGGACTGATGGATATGGATGGGGAGAGTCCTGCTTTTATGATCCATAGGAGGTACTTAGCAGAGTGGATGTGAAAGAAGAATATGCTTTGAATTACAAGACAGAAAAAAGTAGGATAAACTAGTTTGTCTTCACTATACTAATATTTGGGATCCATCAAGAAGAGCTGTGCAAAGGTGCCTTGAAGGCTGTATTTAAGAGTTTTTCAGCTTTAAACTAAAAGAACATGATACTTTCCACTTATCCTTTTGGTTAGGATAGGGGCCAAGGAAAACAATGATCCCCATTAGTGATTGATAAAATTGAATCCTTCACAAAAATAGGTTCCTCTGAGACCTTCAACTTATCCTTTACTGTGTAAAATATATAAATAGCACTTCTCAGATCCAATTATTTTCTTCATCCGGTTCAGCCAACAGAGTGAACAAGAAATCAGTGTGCATATAAAAACTACTGGAGAAGACAAACTGTGCTTGTTGGCCACTCACCCACCACTTCCTTGATGGGACAAGGGGAAGAGAAGCTTTGCATCTCCTTGTCAATCAGGTCTCCTTTTTCTGCTTCTTTCTCTGCTTCAACCCATTACAGGAACCTGCAAGCAGGATGTTCCTGGACCAACAATTGATATTTCAAGGAGATGCTTTGATGGTTGCTCCTATTTTCATTAATTCATCTGGCAACAACATAATCTTTTTCCTTTTGCCTCAAATGTAAGAGCATGAACTGATTATTACCGAGGTATTTCTTTTTATTGAACACTGGGCAAAAAAGAGGCAGAAAATGTCAGGGCTCGGTTACACAAACCTCCCTTGGTGTTTGGGGGCTGCTCAGCTCAGCCTTGGAAGAAACTGCAACGGGGAACCGAGACCTAAACCAGTTACCATCGCAGGGAGGGCAACGTTATTAATCTTGTTCATAGAAGAACAGACCAAACAGGATGTTATTGCTTAAATCTGTTGGCTGTTTTATCATGAGAAACTTGGCATATGTCAGCCTCCCACATTTCTCCAGCGAAAGGCAGCGGAGCAGGGAAGGGCAGAGGGACATTCCCACTGCTGCCCGTCCCCATTCCTACTGCTCCCATTCTACCCCAGAGAAGACACACTGCAAACAGCCTTTCTAGAGCACTTCTGCAATTCTCCTGCCAATTCATTAGCACAGACTTTCCAAGCTGAGCTGCCGTGCTCCTCATGCAAACAGGTCCAGTAACTCAAAAAAATACAACTTCTTTACTTTTATCAGATTTTGCCCTCTGATACCCCAAATCATTAATCTTTGTTAGTTTCCTTACAATAGTAGGAGCAAAAACAGAACCCTAAAGGCAGGCCTTTAGGAAACAGTAACACTCCTGCAATTTTTATTTTCATTCTGCCTTAGGTTTATTTCAACCACGTTTCCAAAAGTTTAAGGCCAGCTGCCTATGTTTGGGAAACAACTAATGACTTGGGACGCCTCAACATCCATGTGCACTATGACCCTTTTATTATTTTTTTACTTAATTTTTCAAGCTAAGTTTGTACGGGAAATCAGATTCCTTTTCTGTGATCTAAGCAGGCCAGGAATACCAGGAAAATACTAAACTAAGGACATTTTGCATGAGTGCCCTGTTTCAGTTTTGCACAGCACTTCAAACCAGATTTGCAGCTAAAGTACAAATGAATCATCTCATTTATCCTGACATTTCTCAGCCTGATATTCAAGGCACAGCTTCAAAGACATGATTAGAGGAGATCAACACAATAGTCCTAAATATTTACTTCATTTCCATGCCTCAAATCTCTAATTTTGTTGTTAAAAAAGGCACGAGCCTGGCCCAACACTGGATTAGATTAAAGAAAGCTTCAAGGAACCAGAAGCGACATGCCAAAACACACCAAAAGATTATTTGAGGGAACTGCAAGTCAAAAGCCAAGGTAAACATTTCCAAACACACAGTGAACTTGTGAAATGAGTGAACTTGTGAGGTTTGAAAAGTTAGGAATAAAGATGATAATCCAGAATCTTTGAGAAAACATGGACTTTCATCCTATTTTTGGTTGAGCAACGTGTTGCTTAATAATGAAATGACAGGTGTGTGCTGTTTTTAACACCAATCAATAGAGGGGGAGAAATAACACTCGCTTTCTTTTGATGAGCCATTTGCATCTTAAGGCCCAGCACACCTTTATCTTTGGTTACTTTTTTTTTATGTGATCAACTCAGAGGGTTTTAGATCTGCCTTTTCTAGAACCTGAGTCCATGTTGGTCCACAGCGTCTCTTTGGAGATGTGTCCATGAAACAAACTCAAAAGACAAAGTCTCAAGCCTGAAAGCCCAACATATACACCCAAATCTAGTGGTTCCTCCTGAGAGAACTGATCGTAACCTCTCCATTTCAGTTTTTGTCTGATACTTGGAGAAGCAGCCTGTCTTCTGTTAGAGAAGTGTGATGGGGAGCAGGCAGTAACTGCGCTCAGAACTATGAAATCAACATTTCTGCAAAGGGTGAAAAATTTGCTTTTTCTTATGCAAAGTACTTCCTTAGAATAATTTGTACACACTTTACTACAATGAATAAAATGCCTTTTGGTATAGAGGCAATAAAAACACAATTGTAACCACTGACTGTGGTCAATGCAATGCATCAGTATTGCATTGCCAACAGGCACAGGGCAGTTTCTGGCTGAAGAGTGCACATTAAAGCTTTGCTGAGAATGTCTCATTTCTGATAATTTCTAATAATTTCAGCTTTCAGCTGCCTCTCTCCTGCCCCCCAGTCCTGCTCCTCACACTCCAGACCAGCAGCACATTAGTTCAGCAGAGGTTTTGGTGCTAAGACCCAGAGCTCGCCCTTAGGCAAAGCAGGATTTATGTCAGATAGGGGTACCAGAATATGACAGAGCATATATTCATCAGAGCTGGTCTGAAATTACACCATCTGAACTTCAGGAGGAGTTATATGTGAATGCTGTCAATGCTCTTACCAACACGGCCAGAAATATATCGTTATCAAATTTATACATATCCATACTGCATTCCACGTTTGGGCAAATTTAAGCACTGGAAAGAACTTCGGTACTGGCATTTAGTGCCTTTTTGTGGTATTTTCTGTGAAATCTTGGGAAACGTCCAGATTCCAACAGGTGATTCATCAGGCTGGGACTCTTCTGAATATCTTAAGCCTCCTTTATATCAACTTACTTTTCTGTCATTAGGTTCAACGTTTTCACCTTCATAGTCACCCTTTAAAAAAAAAGAAGAAAGTCTGCATCATTCAGTGAATCGTGCCCAGAGCTGCTATGCATCTTGCATACCCATGTATCCCACTCACTTAATGCATCAAAACCAGAAAAAGCAATCTGTAAAATAATGCTGTATTTTAGGAGTTCATTTGTCATAGCACACTTCGTCTCCTGTCATCAGGCACATTAAGAACGAGTAATAATGTCTGTCACTGGGGGAAAAAGGAATGAATAAGTCATAAAGGTGGCCTAAAAATGTCAAGGGAAAGGATGTGGTATTGCCATGGTATTTGGGGTTCAGCTCGGTCCACTTGAAAGAGAAGAGCCCATCTCAGAGAACTGATCCCTATCCAGACTCTCCCAACACTCAGTGCTGATTAGATTTGAGGTTTTAATTTGGAGCTATTTTTAAATACGATAAAGGAGTAAATTAAGACAATAAATAATTTATATACAAGACTATCAGTAGCTGTCTAAGGACGTGAGACAAGTACATGCAAAGAAGTTTATTTAACCTTTTTGAATTTCTAAGCGATATTGCTGTAATTTAAGAGTGCCTGACATTTATGATAAACATCAGGCAGATAAAGAGGCCGTTCTGGTCTCAGTTACGGCGAGATAAAACATTTGTGGTCCTATGTAAAACCAGTGCGAGTGAGGGGAGCAGAAAACTAGGAAGACACACTTCATCTTCACATCCCACACCAAAAAACCAGCACCAGGCTCGACAGCCCTGGTACGCTCACACAGCCAGGACTGACACGTCCCCTTGATGTCCGTCAAGCCTGTCTGTGAGGGTCTAGCTCTAAGAGAGTGCTTGTCACTTCGAGTTGTACCTTGAACCTCTAAGTTTAAATATCATCAGCAACCCACGGCTGCACACCTCTGGCAGGATGGGGATACCCAGCTCGGGTATGAGCTGCACCAAAATTCCCCACTTATCTCTAATCCTCTTGATGAACACACTCTGACACCTTATCAAATTGCTCCAAAGCAGAGTTCATCACGAAGAAGGTCTGCAGTCACATCCAGTCCCATGAAATATGATGTCACTTTGAATTCTCACTTATGTTTTAGCTCTGGTGGCAACCAATGGCATAAACACACAGCCAGTGATGTCTCTGCACTTGCCAGGGGGATGCCAGGGATGTGGATGAGGGAACCAGCCACTTGGTGCCCCAGGAATAAATAGAATCATAGAATCACATGAGGTTGGAAGGGACCTCTGGAGATCATCTAGTCCAACCCCCCACCGGGACGGGTCTTCCTAGAGCACATTGCACAGGAACTTGTCTAGGTGGGTTTTGAATGTCTCCAGAGAAGGAGACTCCACCACCTCTTTGGGCAGCATCTTCCAGTGCTCTACCACCCTCACAGTAAAGAAGCTCCTCCTCATGTTTAGGGGAAACTTCTTATACTCAAGTTCGTGCGTATTTCCTCTTGTCCTGTCACTGGGCACCACTGAAAAAAGACCAGCCCCATCCTCCTGACACCCTCTCTTTAAGTATTTGTAAGCATTGATCAGATTCCCCCTAAGTCTTCTCTTCTCCTGACTAAAAAGACCCAAGTCCCTCAGCCTTTCCTCATAGGAGAGATGCTCTAGGGCCTTAATCATCTTTGTGGTACTTTGTTGTACCCTCTCTGGCATTTCCTTGTCCTTCTTGAACTGGGGAGCCCAGAACTGGACACAGTGCTCCAGATGGGGCCTCACCAGGGCAGAGTAGAGGGGCAGGATGACCTCCCTCCACCAGCTGGCCATGCTCTTCTTGATGCCCCCCAGAATGCCATAGGCCTTCTTGGCCACAAGGGCACATTGCTGGCTCATGCTCATCCTGTTTTCCACAAGAACTCTCAGGTCTTTCTCCTCAGAGCTGCTCTCCAGCAGGTCAGCCCCCAACCTGTACTGGTGCTTGGGGTTATTTCTCCCCATTTGCAGCACCCTACACTTGCCCTTGTTAAATTTCATTAGGTTTCTCTTGGCCCATCTCTCCAGCCTGTAATGTTTCCTAGAACTCATGCCAGGGACCCTGGGAGGAGAAGGTGAGCAACTAACAGAAGCCACCACCACAACTCTTCTAACATTACATTCAAATACTCACTTAGGATCCCCAAAGGTAGAAAAGAGACAGGGAATTCATTAAAAGTGAGCAGAGCGATGGAATCAACGTGCAGAAGTTACTGCAGTTGAGGTACAAGCGAGCAAGAAGTCAGGATGCAAAACACTGGTGTTTGGGATGATGCCATTAACACGTAACACATTAAGAATTTCTTGGTGCCAAATAGTAGACGTGTAAAATATATTGTAAGATCACTTACATCATGCAAAGGATATGCAGCACTATAAACTCCATTGGCAAGCAAACTGGTGATCCCTTGAAAAATAAAGACAAAACAGTTATTTACAATTTCGAGGTTAGACAATCTCACTTTATCATCATTCCTGGAGATTTCCCTCAAAATAATAGCCATTTGGTCAGATAATGATTTTTCTGCCATCTCATTCCTTTCCATGTAGTTTCATTTTTAATCATATAGGTTATTAAACATGACTCATTTTACGAAATGGAAAACTGCAGAGAGCAAGAGGAAGTCATATATATTTGAGAATCAAGAATTAGAAGCCAATGACTTGAAATTAGTCATTAAAATAAATTACATTTTCTGAAAAGTCAGTTTGATTTAAGGGCAAGCCTGCAGATTTGAGAGTGTGTAGCAGAAGGCTCGATCACGAGAAGAATATGGCTGGAATTGATGGCATACGGGAGCAGGCATACGCACGCATCATCCACACAAAGTGTTGAATTCAGATTTCAGATTGATTAGAGAAAATTGTAGGGAAAGCCTTTGCGAAGACCTTGGTGTAATACTTACCATATTTACCACATTTTCGTCTTTTATTTAAAAGGGTAGTTTCCTTCTTTCTTCCCTCTCCTTTCCCTGTTTACACATCCGTTTATTAGTGACATGCACGAGGCTGAAAGCAATTCATGCTTCATCTACAAAATGTCTGTGGCACAAGGCACTCTGAGGAGTCCTGCCTTCCCAGGTGTGGTGTCACCTTTTACTTGGGGACAGACAGAGCATGGGAGGCGAGGGTGGTTGGGGAAGAGCCAACATCTAAGTTTTGAGGAGCACAACAGCGAGGGGCTCCTCCACACTGCAGCTTGCTGCACCATTCCCAAAGGTCACTGGGCTGGACCTGGACCTTTGAGGGCTAGAGCACGTTACTTCTCTGATCTTCTCACTGCAGCTCCTGGCATTAATAGAGCTACTTCCAATCATGGAGCACAACCCATGCCTGAAGGTGTCGCGTTATCACATTTGGGGATTCAACGAACCAGCCTTGGGTGCTGAATCAGAGCTAAGTCTTTGTGCAAGGTTAAGTTGATTAATGCTAATAATAACAATGAAAAAAATCTGGCCACTTGCACTCGTGGAGAATTTAAAAGGACTCAGAAAAAGAAAAGAAAAATTATGTGCTACAGTCAGCTCCATGTTCCCCATCAGTTCATTTCTAAGAAAAGAGTGTGTGACTGGATTTGAAGGAACAGTGATGATGAACCAGGAAACAGCTCACTGTAGGTTCACCAAGACATTGAAATGAGAATTCTTCAAGTTTATTTAACATTTTTTGAGATACTAGTCACCTGCTGGAGGAACTGTTCCAAGAGTGCTCAGTATCCTGCAGTATCGTTAATTTTCAAAGTCCAATTTAAGATTATATAGTACTGTGAATTGTCTGCAAATGTCTCCATGTTTCTGGCAGAAACAACTAGTGAGCAGATAAATTGTTTTTCTAGGGCTGTGCGACCGGCTGAAGAGCTGCATAGCACCCCTCTGCATAGCAGTATTTAACATGAAGACAGATTCAGATTTTCACAGATTTACAAAATAAATAACAAAGACTGCAGTGTTCACTGGGCGGCCACCTTTTTCCTGCTGGGCAGAAATGTTGCAGCATTATCTGTGTTTGCTGTAACCCAGCATTCCAGCCCTGGAACACAAAGGACCTGATTGAGTTATGCTGAGTATACCCATGGACGACCTGGTCTAATGACATTTTTAGTAAGTATACTGTGTGACCTTGCCAGTTTCAGGTAGAAGAACAATCCAGGAATCCTAACACTTTACTTTCCTTTAGCCTCTGCCCTATTCAACTAACCTCTAATGTGTTTCCCATTTCTGGACAATAAAAAAAAAAAATGAAAAGATAAAAAGAAAGGAAAAATAACAAATCAAGTGAGTAACTAACTCCAAGGCAAGAATTCAAACTGAGCTGTATGACCTTCCACTTTCAAGAGTGCAAATACGTAATTTCCAATGAAAATGATCCAGCACCAGACTCAAAAAGGGTCCTGAAAGTCATGGATTAATTTAGATTTCCCATGCTACAGGAAAACAGTGCTTCTGTTAATACTGGCTGAACACCAAAATTTAGTGTATATAAGGACTCAACAATTGTACATTGTATGTTGTTACTTCAACAGAAAAGTCTGTTGGACTTTTGGAAATAATTTCTGGCATAATAATTCGTCTATTATTCGATGTATTTCTAAGCAGCTGATGGGTCAATATTGAACAGAACTACCTGTAATTCAAGTTCCCATTGTTTTATTTAACTGCTTGTAGGCAAATAAATGCTATAACAGATTCCAACAATTATCAAACATTTTCTCCCATGTTCATGCACTTTTCTCACACAAATTTGTTTTTACTGGCTGTTTGTTAAGAAGCTTGGTTACGAGGTTATGAGGGATTTTACCCTTCTGCCTTATATATTTGCTTTACCATTAACTGTTTGTTAACTTTGGTCCCATTGTCAAGTATATGCCTATATATTGTGATACATATAAATAAAGTATGTAGCAACTGAACAAGAAAAGCTGCCAACAAAGCTTTAAGGTGACCTGATTTGCAGTCCATGTTTACCTGTATTATGAATTTAGTTCTTGGAAGCTGAGCCTGAAGGCCGAAATTCTAAAACCACTGGCCGTAGCAGCACAAACTTCACACCCACTAACTTGCAGTAACTGTTTTGAAGGCTACAAGAGGGCCCAGCTTTCAGTGGGTGCCTCAGTCCTTGGCTGTTCCACTGGGTTAATCTCAGTTCCACTTAGGACAGTGTTTCGGGCAGTCATCAGTTAGGACCATTTCACTCGAGTCATCAAAAAGCCATCTCACCATAAAAATATGAGATTAGTACTTAAAAGTAACCAAGCCACAGACTTTCACTGCAGTTATTGGAATGCATGGTGGTCTCTCATCCACTTCTTTGAGAGTAAAACTGAACCGACCTAGAGTGCATATTGCCCACTGGTTTGTATCACATCCAGTCCTGCTGCAAAGGATGTAACATCTACAGGGGCTGTGTGCTCACTTGCCATTTAATTTAGAGTTGAATCTATAAACTCACATTTGAAAGAATTCCAAACAGCTACATTAATTAAATTAAATTTCCACCTAAAACAATTATATCCACATACATCAAATCGAAGAGCAGGGGAAAAACCTAAACTCTGCAGCCAACAACTTTGCAATTATTTTCAATGCCTGAAAATGATATCAATCTTAAAGCTAAATAAAGTTCCTTACCCATGCTATATTTTGCTTTGGTACATGTCGTTCTTTTCAGTATTTCATAAACCTAGAGAAGTAAAATAAAAGAAAGGAAGGGGTTACTCCAGATACTGCCAGTGAAAAGCACAATCTTTTTTGTGTACAGCTCAAATATTGGCAAAACCAAGATGTCGATGAAGTCATCATTCTTTAATCAAAGTCATGGTGTTCAGGAGAGCAGGGCTTAAAAATTTCCACGCCGAGTTATCCATACAAGAGAGGAAAGCTTAACCAAACAGCCAGCTACCAAAATAATTGATCGGGGGAAACAGGGTTACATTTAACCACTTGCACAACAGAAATGCTATTTTTGCTCACATTAGATGTTGACCAAAGAGGAGAAGCCCTTTTCTACCCAGACCAGGCGCTGTGCTGGGGCACCTCTTCCCTTGCCCCTGATGGTGCAAGTTGGGTTCAACTCCAGGGCTTTGGCAGAGCTTGGGGCTCGTACGGTGTGTGCAGAAACGCTCACCAGAAACAGCACTAACCTGGGCTGACCTTAAAACTTCTGAGCTTGCACAACCTCAGTGGCAAAACAGACGTATGTATTTATTTTATGCTGTATTGTGTTTATTGCCAAATAACCTTTGCACGTCTCTGTGCACCGCCCCAGCGGTTGAGGTTCCATCCCGTGCAGAGACACTCGGAGGCCAGGCAAAGCCCTCGGAGGAGAACCACGGGCAAAGGCACCTGCTGCCCATTGCCTGGCCTGGCTGGGATGTGGCTTCCTGGGGATGCTCGTTAATTAATCCTTGCACTGATGCAGCCATTGCTTGCCCAATTCACTGAGGGAAGTGAGTGAGGGCATAGGAGGCAAGCCCTGCAGCTCACCTGCCTTGTGTTGTCTTCTAACTCCAGCGAGCTCAAGGGCTGTCACAGAATGATTTCCATTTATATAAGGGTGTTAGTTTGGTTTTTTTAATAAGTAAGAGGTCTTTGGCTTAGCTTCTATTTGGCTTAGAGGTCTATTAGCTTAGATTCACAGGGAGGGAGTAGATTCCTGTTCATTTTGCAGTAGGCAGAAGGGTCAACATTTGCACTGTCATTTAAAAACACATGTGAGAAAGGCAGGAGAGAACTTTAAGAAACAGGAATACAAAGAGAAACGCAACCAATCGAAAATAATGCTGGGAAACATTCAATATGCCCTTTACAACCAGGTGATATATAGGGATTTCAAACAAAGCAATCCATAACTTGCATAATTGTTATATGCCCAGTGTTACTTGAGTAATTTAAAAAACGACAATATTCCTCCTCTTCCTCACAGCCCCTGCTATGAGCTCCTTTGGTTTCAGTCCATTTTTTTGTTAGTCTTGTCCTGAGGTGCCATTTGGTCTTGCCACCTTCCTCAGTCAACCTGTTGTCCACAAATTTTAACTCTTCAGTTGCTCCCTTAAGTTTCTTGTACTTACAAGTGGTTTTTTTTACTATATATCTAGATATACAAAAGAAAGTCTACAAACAAAAGCTCGGGGATTTTTTTCCAATCTCAAATGAAACATTTCATCACAAATAAACCAATTCAATGTTTGTCTTTTTCATTGCCATTTCTGTGCTGCTGCATCTGCCTTCCCTGGTCAAACTCTCCTAAGCCATGATAACCTGCGCTCACATCAAATCACTGCACTTCAGGCTACAGAGGAACTACATCCTGGGGTCCCCAGACTGGAATTTCAAAGCAGGAAAGAGAAGTTACATATCTCACACCCCTTATCACCCTGGTAATAAAAGGCAGCTATAACTGTGATATAAGCTCTTTTTGAAACCACTTAGCATCCAAAAGGCTAATGTTAAATATAAGATAAAAGCACGCTCACAGTCACATTCCAACACAGCGATTAGCAGTAGAATGGGGCAAAGAGTCCACATTATACTTTGAAAAGTGTTGCAGCAAGTGCTGCTTGGCATAGTCCCTTCCAGCTGCCCTGGATGTCCCACGAGCTGCCCTCTCTGTTCCCCCCTCGGTGGCTATAAAGGAGGCTATACCTTCTCCCCGACTCTATTTTTCTGTAAGTCACAAAGAAGTACTCAAGTGTAGTTTGTGATAGCGTGTTCCTCTATTAGGCTTCACTTCTGTAAGGGAATCTCAGAAGTTTAATTACGAGAGGAAAAGCCCCAGGCTAGCACTGGAGGAGTAGAGAGACCCTCCAACACGAAGGCAGGAATGGCTCAGCCCAGTCCCAGGGCTGTGTATGTGTACATGCTAACACAAGAGGGGCTAATAGAGGCATAAAAAAAATGAGAAGATGCAAGTTTCTGTCCTTGTTGCATTTGCTTCGTGTAAACTTTATCGTTAAATAAAAATCATAAACCTCAATACTTTTAAGACCATTCTAGAGAATGGCTCCCCAAAACTATAAACAATATTCTCTGTAAACATTGGGTGGTTTCACTGGAATTTGTCTTAGGAGATTTCTCAGCATTTTATGAAAAGAGCAATGTATAGATATGACAAGGTAAATGAGTCACAGGGGCTGCAGGTAGCTGGTGCCAGAACCAGTGGGAGAATCTAAATCAATTCCTTTCTGGTGATATGTCACTTAAGAAACTATGTCCCAGATTCATTGTGAACCAGAAAGAAGATCCGAATTATGTTCCAAAAGGCAGCCACCTGCTAACATCAAAGACTATTCATCATATAAGCTAAAGCTGGAAATGCTTTATTTATAATTTCAATAACTGATGTCACAGGCTATCCCTGGTGTTTGGTTAAAAAAGGCAAACTTGCAACAGGGTTTGTACTGAAGCTGGCAAAGGGGCTGTTAACACCATGACTGAGGCACTACCCACCATAAATTATTTATACATAATACTTACTATGGTGCTTCTCGTTTTGCTGTCAAAGAAGGAATCTCTGTCAGACAAATCAAATCTGTTAAAAGATTAGAAGGTAGCCCATTAGGTTAAAACAAAAAAAAAGCCAGTAATTTCTTGCTCTTGTTGACCCTTCAATATTTTCCTTTCTCCTGGGGATCTCTCATAGCTAACAATAAAGAATAGCTTTTAGAAACCTCATTAAACCTATTTCAAGAGGCTGCTTATATGTTTCACGTATAATGTTATTTGTTTTACATATTTATAGGTTCTTCTGAACAAAAGAGACTGTTGACACTCATTTAAGTTGAGTTCACAACCAATGCTGGCCTTGAATTTCTCCTAATAATCTTTGTATTTTGCCTGTACCTGAACCCCTGTGAGGCCACTCATGCCTCCCTTATTCAGCCAAGACACGGGTGGTCTCACTGAAAAAAGTCACCACCACAAACAGAGTAAGGCACATCTGCATCTGAGCTGAGGAGCATTTTTGGGGCTTTCTCTGAGCCATCAGGCTCCATCACTGTAGGAACATAGAATCACAGCATGGTTAGAGTTGGAAGGGACCTTAAAGATCCCTTCCTTTGATTGATCATCGAGGTCCAATCCCACCTCCCACTACAGCAGGTTGCTCAAAGTCCCATCCAGCCTGGCCTTGAACACCTCCGTCAACTACTTCCCTGAGCAACCTGTTCTGGTGTCTTACCACCTTCACAGTAAAGAATTGAATTAGAATAGTGTCTAATCTAAGTCTCCCCTCTTCCAAATTAAAACTATTACCCTTTGTTCTGTCACAAGATCCTACAGGCAATAGGACTTGCAAGTCCAAGAACATCTCAAACGTCACATACGTTGACTGGCCCAACTAAAATACACATCTCCATTGGTCTTCTGCATCCTTTCATTAAAAACCAAAAGCACCATATGTACAGTGAAGAAATCCTGTCCTAGGACTATTAGGACTATAGTTATCTATTCCAGCTGGCACATACATAAACGCAGTCTTCAAAGCTTCTCCGCTGGGACGCTGGCCAAGGAAGAGCAGCAGCAAAGCAATCCAGGGCAGTCGAAACTCTGGCAGGGCCCCACCTTCTGATTTTTTCCTACGTCCACGTTTACAGCTATTCTTAAGGATCTGCAATCGATGGCAAAGCCACCGCTGACTTCACAGTGCTCCCAAGGACGTGGGCTGGCTGGCAGCACCCCTGTGAGCTGCCCACGCCAGGTGAATGAAATTATTCTGAAATTTATCAGCCCTGCATCTTTGGCTGCAAATTTTACTGCGCATTTTCTTTTGCTTGGAAAAGAGACTGTTGTAAAGCATGTGATAAATTGCATTTGGCTGTCTTAGAGTTGCTGTGTATGTATACATAGATAAGGGTTATATACCACAACAGCAGCACAGAGATTACACAGAGGGACTCATTCCTCTACAGTGAGGGGGAAAAAAAAAAAAAGGGAAGAAAGTAAATTTACTGCAAAATAGAAATATTCTTTCCCTAATGTAGTGCTGGCATTATTTTTTCCTTTAACCTTTTCTTGCCTTATCTGAAAGGCTGGCACCTTCTGACATGAACATTTACAGAAAGCTTTCACTTACAGGTGCTGTTTCTCCCTGGAGAAGGGGTAGGAGAGACGCTTCACCGTCTGAGGTTTGTGTTCCGCTACTTTGGGCTGGATGGGCTCTGTTATTTTTTGAATTACAGAGTTAATCTTTTTCAGAAGACCGTGGGTCTGATTGATCTGATACATCTGAGTGGGCAAAGAGAAAAACAGTAAGGCTTTATTGCTTTTTACTTATCCGTAAGTAAGAGTGAACTGTAAGGAATAGAGCATCAATTAAATAAACACATCACAACGAGCTATCGAGGAGTACAGCTCACCTTCTTGGAAACATTCAGAAAGACATTAGATGGATGGGAAAGTCAAAACAAGCAAGGAGAGGAAGCCTATTGTTTTTCCTCTGAGCCAAAACATGACCCATGTTTCCAAATAATCAGGCTCGGATGTTCAACAGAGATATTCTTGGCACCGACTCCCGAGACACCCGCTCCTCTGGCATTTACTATTTTCTTGGTGCAACGGGACAAAGGAACAAAGGAGCTACAGAGCCCCTGTGCAAAACAACAGGAGCTGTCTCCTCTCCCAGGGGGCTTTCCTGGGAACAGTGTGCAGGTTTCAGAAGTTTCCCCTCTTCCATATGAAGGAACCAAAATACCTTGGGTAGTTGGTTCTGTTACACTGAATGCAGGAATGGTATCACCAGGTCACAGAAGAGGATTACAGGCTTCTCTCTCTGAGCCCCAAAAACTACGTGCAGATTCACAGCAGGGATCCCACCACAGGAAGATGCTGGAAATGAGGCTTTAGGGGTCTGAAGATGCTCTCAGGCACATTGCTTCTCCCGGCAATGCCTTCAGGCTCTTTCACACCGAAATACTCCCTTCACATAACACCCACCCTAACTTTTCTTTCATGGCAAAGCAGCTTTAACCACAGGATCACAACAGACTTTTTTTCTCTCATTGTGCTTCTGATTAGAATTGGTGGTGAGGCAATAATGGGGATTAATAAGAAATACAAACCAAAAGCATGGGATTAGTGTTTTAAGAAGTGATGCTGGGCCTTGAGACTGTCTCTTGTTCCATTATAGACTTCCCTCCACAGTCTGGGACATGCACTTAATATGTGTTTAAATATTAATCCACCTCTAAGCTATGCTCACTGAACAGGTAGCTATCTATCATGGATGACTTAGAATTTAGCTCATGATGAAAATAATACTGTCAGTTCTTTAATGACATGTCAAGTGTTCTGAAAGGTAATTTATTTTGTGGTAGTGGAGTCCCAACCCCTGCAAACATGACTAATGATGTATATGAATACTCGCTAAACCCAGCGAGACTAATGCACACAAATTGTTCCTCCGATGTTCATTTTTAGCAGTCTAACATTTTGGGTGAGAAAACCCCTCCAAAACACACACATAAACTTCCTCATCAATTGCAACCTCTTTTAAAATCTGCTGAGAGAATGAGGCATTGTCTGAAATCTCTCACGTCGTGTACAGTCAGCAGTAGCAGCTAGGAATTCTTGATTTCCATTCCTCCTTCCAGTTACTCTTTCTTTCTGCTGTCCCAAGCAAGCAAGCTTGTGACTCATTTTCTGTACAGATTAATTACTTTAAAAATGTTCACGGGAAGGAAAATCTATCTTTGTACAGTGCTGAGAGATGAAGGTATGTTTAAATTATGCTTTCTAGAGGAAAAGATCAGGACTCACCTTTTTTGTGGGCATCTTGAGCTTAAGAAATTCTGCCTCTCGACACAATACATTCCATGGTGCGTGTATTTTCACAAATCCAACTCCATGGATTTTAGTCTTCAAAAAAAGCAAGAGAAAAGGTTACTGATGAGAAGAAATTCAGTATTTTTCCTCCTTGTGTTTCACACATCTTTAAGGAACAGTCTATTACCACCAACTCCCTAGATCTCATTTGAGACAGGCAGTTTCTAACAACAGGACAATCACTGAACACCTCTCCCTGCTGAGCTGCTATAAAACGTGACTGAAAAATGCTATTGTCTCCCAGAACAATTACCACAGGGTTAAACAGAGAAACATTGTTTGGGAAATAAAAGCTAACGACTATGGACACAAGTAGAGGGTAAGCCAGTTAAATCTGAAGCATAGGCAGGCAACCAGCCAAATGGCATGACTTCCTGAGTGCGTTGTAATTAATGGAGCTGAGAGAGTCCCTGCTGCCTCAGTATCTCAAAGGACCAGAACTGCAGTAACAAAGAAGCAGCCTCAGATAGAGAGGTGAGTACCTACGTTCAAACACTGAGCTTTTTAATTAGGGAAACCGGTGGGAAGAATTCAACAACAAAAAAAAAAAAAAAGAAAAGAAAAGAAAAAATAGTTCAATGTTAATGATGAGTGGTTACTTGGATCCCAGCAGATCTCCCAGCTCTGTTCTAGATGATTGGGCATGGGGGCTTCCTTCTGGCTCTCCCACGTACACCCCTATTGACTGCCATGGGAGTTATCACTTCAAAGCCAAATGATATCAAACTAGCAGGCATTCAGAAAACAGAAGAAGAAGAAACTTCAATGAACCTTTCTAATCATGCTGCTCTACAAACATGGGCAGTTATTATAATAACTAGCCTTCAGGCAGAGATACTCTGCACTGGCTTTCTAGAAATTGGTAACTCAGAAGACATAGGTAACTGCCAGCCTTCCCAAGCACCTTCAAATTTACTTCATTAAAGAACATTTAAGTGACTTAGTAAACATCATCTGTTTAAGAAACCTTGGCTCTTTTTTTTGCAATTAGTAAGGCCTCCAATGCAACTGTGGTGTACTTATCCAGCCCAAATGATTGGAAGTTCTCCCCGCCCTGCATCGATGTGCTGGATCTGGAAGCTGATGTAAATCCTTGCAGTTTGCTTTCATCTCTCTCTGTTCCTCATCTGGTTTGGTATCTTGCACTAAAAGAACAGGGTTTTCTCTCTTTTATGGTGCCCTGGCTTGAACCCTGAGCCCTGCTGCATCATTTGAAATAGTATTACATGTCATAGGTGGGGACCTCCCATCTCACAAAGGATTTAAATATCTCTGCCTTGGCACAGGCAGGCTTCCAGTTTACTAGAACAACTTGCAAGTTGAACAGAAGGCAATTCTTATTTTCCCCTGGGGGACAGTGAAGCGTAAGGTTTTCTTGCGTTCTATCATGCAAAATATATGCTTTAAATATATATATATAAATATATATACACACACCATTATATATATGCCTGTATTTTGTGAATAACAGATGGCAGATTTATTTTTTTAACACTCTGAACACAGGTCTAGGTGCTTAATCTCAGCTTTTAGATCCTGTAAATAAAACCAGTATAAATGTTTACCCTCTCTCACAGGACTTTCAGGCACATTGGTGGGATCAGTTAATTGTAATAGCTTTCTTTGAAATTAATCTGGCTGTCACTATTTCTCATCACACGCTGGCAGTACTTCACACACATCATTTTTTTATATAGTCTAATGGTCCTTTAATAGCATATACTGTTTTCAGGGTACAGGTGAAAGGCATTACAAGCTGTACTGTTCATATCTAAGAATGGAAAGAGCAAACTGTAATACAGACCCACGTGCCTGAGCTAGAGCACGTACCAGAACCTGCTGAACAAATTTAATTCTCTTGAAGTCTGAGGTATAACAATGTCACTATCTGTATCAAGTATTTTTCATCAGAACTGGAATTACCAGTGCATCCAAACCACAGCAGTCTGTAAACCCACCAAACTGGGATTAGTGTTGAGAGCAATCTAAGCCTCCCTTCTAGATACGGCAACACATCAACAAGCTGTGTTGCAATAGTGGATGTGTCACAAGTCCTGGCCAAGAAAAGTAAGAAGCTTCACCTCGTTGGGGCATTAACAACACCACGGCCCATTCCTGTGAAGTGAATTAAATCAGCGAGTGAGGATGGGCCTGACAGAACTCAAATTCTGGAAGAGTTGAGCTTTTGTAACCTTGATCAGAGCCAGGTTCACAGGAAAGGCTCAGCATCTCCCAGGATTCGACCATCAGTTATCCTCCTTATCTTTAACCATTTGAAATGGCTCCTTACATCCTCATCGCGTTCCAGTTCCAGACCAGCCTCCATGAGATTCCCCTCGTATTCCTCCCGGCGAAACCTCTTGTCGTCTTCATGATAATCCACGTGAGGTTCACTTTCCCTCATTTCCAGCTGCACTCCCTTCCCTGGGAGCGGCTGGTCCTGCTTGGTGCTTCGGGCACTTGAATCATTGTGATGAACCCTCCGAGTGAGCGTCTTCCCAGCTGAGGACTTCTTGTAATGATAAACTAGAATGTAGTCAACTTTTCTCTTGCCATCTCTGAAGTAGAGTCCGTATTTGCAGTCAGCATCTGGATTTTTGGATAGGGAATTTAACAACTGGAAGCAGAGGAGAGAAGGAGAGAGGAGAAGAAGAATGAGTACACACACCAACACCAGACAGGCCATACACTTGTGTCAAGGACTCCTTCTTCTTGCCTGGAGCACGCAGTGACCTACCTTCAAACAGCAAGCATACAGGAGGACCCCCCCCATGCTACTTACTCAAAACAATTTTGCAAGTTAACACTTGCAATTTTACTGACTGACAGCTGAGATTTTATTAGGCAGAAATAAATAGCTAAAATAGCTGGGATTTAATCTAATTACCAGCACACTAGTTCATAAATCAGCTACTTGGTGGATTTGGTTTTCTCCTTTGGGGGTTAATCACCACTAAGATCATCTGTCCTTTTCCACCCAAGACATCTGCGTTTCAATTCTGACAAACAGATTAGTGTCATGTGCAAACATTTCTCACTTCTCTTATCTATCGTTGCAAGTTCGTATCATCTGAGAAAGAGATCATCTTAGATACAGACTGAAGGGAGCCAGCTGCTCGGGAAATGTGGCCAAAAATGCCGATGGACCGTAGCCAGGGAAGTGGGTTCATTGCTTACGGAGTTCATCACTTTTTTTCCTCCCCCCACCTATAAAACCCGTGTCGCTTTGCAAATTGATGGTGGCAAAGGCTTTACTCCCAGCTTGAATTCATGCTACGTAACTGTTGGGAGATGGAAGAAACGCAAGAGTCAAAACACAATTCCATTCCCAAACATTTGTCCGAAAATTGCAGAGGGCAACTATAGAAACATTAAAAAGTACTAACAATTATTCATTTCCACTTTCTGAGTCATGCATGATTCTCAGTTCTACTCTTGGAGATGCATAGACCATTTTAAAAAATGAAAATTCAGTAGCAACTTGCATTTGATTTTACAAAAAATACTGATCAGGGAAGTGGCTTTTTCTGGGTTTCAATTGTACAGAAGACTGTAAAGCCTCCACGTGAGAAAAAGGACTTGTGCTCGAAATGACAGCAATTGACCATCAGTTGCAAATCATTTAGGTCAAAACCTGCTTGTTTCATACATAAAACCATCGATGTAAGTTATTTGCAAACAGTTGTTTCTACAACAATCTGATTTTTAAACCTCAGATGTAAAGAGTAGCCTCTGAGCTTACTATACATAATATCACAACCAATACAGCCAAAACTTCACTGGAACCCACCCAATGTCACATAAATTTGCATACATTTCTGAATATTGCTTTGGGGAGGGAAGGTCCCTCCCTACCATAACTATAAATCAACAAAAGTCCCTTTAAGGGACAATCTGTTCTTCCCTTCTTTCTTTTTTTTTTTTTTAACTCGGTCTACTGAGTTTTTTTACTCAGAAAACAAATTCAAGCAGCAAGCCCCATCCTCCTGGGTTTGGAGGGAGGAGGAAGCACACTGAAGAAGTAATTAGCCAACAGTAATCAGATGAGCGCAGAGCAGCAAGAAGCCCGAGGTGTCAGGATAACTATTACTTTCTGATGCCTTCATGATTCATGGCATGCACCTGTGAATGCAGAACATTTTTTAAAGCAAGCTTTAAAAAAGCTTGTGGCAGGCAACTCAGTTCTGCAAATTTCTACAGAAACAAAGTATTTAGAAATAGCAACTAAGCGCATTTTCAGGATCTAATGCCTCTTCAAAGTAAACAGTTGTAAACAAGATTTGTGAACACTGAGATTCTTTTAAGATAACTAATTGCATTTAATTTCAAAGATGTAAGAGTGGTTGGGCTTTGGAATAGGCTGCCCAGGGAGGTGGTTGAGTCACCATCCCTGGACGTGTTTAAGAGTTGTTTAGATGTGGTGCTGGGGGATATGTTGTAGGGGAGAACTTTGTAGAGTAGGGTAGATGGTTGGACTCGATGATCCCAAGGGTCTTTTCCAATCTAAATGATTCTATGATTCTATGATTCATTTAAATTTCTGAAAAATTGAGCTGAACTGACAGATGTTACAGTAAGTGCATGGAGGTAAAACAGGCAAGACTCACACTCCTACGACTTCCGACCCTTGTTGGACTGACTTTATGAGGACAGCAACGAGTTGCTCAGTTCCAGAGCCTAATAAATAAAGGAAATGGGCAGGACTGAAGGTGGTTCCAGAAGATGAGAGCAGATTGTGCCAGATGTTTCTACCTGGTTGGGGAGCTCAGGAGAGATCAACCCCTCCCAGCCCCAACCTCTCTTCTCCTGGAGCACACTTTGGGTGGGGGATGAGAAATGTGGTACTGAAAATCCCTAGTTGATCTGTTTCTTTGAGCTGCTGCCACCGGGAAGGGGGCAGGTGACACCACAAAAACTGTATGAGAGCTTCTTCCCATTTTTTTGAACTTTCCTGTTGAAAAGCTGACCCTTGTGGGGACTCCCTGACAATTTAGGAGAAGGCGCTGCAGTGTGGATACTAAAGCCTCAATAAATTTCTTAACACAAGAGAATAGCTACATCCTACTGTGAAAGGGATGCAGCCAAAAGACTTGAAGAAGCCTCTTGGTCCTCTTTTAAAGAAAGAAATGGTGAGATTAGTACCACATTATACTGTGGCACTCACAGGCCAGACCCTTTCTCGCACTGCTGCTACGCTGAAAATAGAGAGGGAGCTGCTGAGTTGACTGAGACTGTGTGAGGCTCATGGCCCTTTGGTTGCAAATAAGACACAGAAAAGATATTTCAATTTTACCCCAGCAGGAGGGATGTTTGCACTCTGACAGAATTGTTCCTCCACGCTCCATCCTAATTAAGCACCAGCACAACAAATCAAGTATTTCTTTTCCTGGTACATCTATCTGTTACACAGCCTGCTCCACTTCAGTTCTTTTACCTGAATAAGCTTCTTTTTATGTATTTATGACACAACCAACTCCTAATCCTGCTGGAATCATATTACTAACTTTCTTTAAAATTGGTGTTAAAGAATTTAACTAAGGCACAATTAATGGCACTAGAAATCCAATCTCTATTGTGTGCTATGAACTATCAGTTTAACATTACATATCTAAACAATAACTTTCACATGAAGTTTCAGACATTTTTTTGTTGTTCTACTCTATGTGGGTGATGAGATTTGAAGGTTGCCAGATTGATTACTCTGAGAATAGCCCGAGTCCTTCTTACGCTACAGGTTAAATAAGGATCCCTGGCTTCCCTTCTTCACATCAAAGAACAAGCCCCACTAAATCAGCGTGTGCTGTGCCCGGTGGCAATCCTTCTCAGCACTCCTGAAAAAGAGAGGGAGAGGATTTCGGAGCGTCCTGGGAATGGAAAGAATGAGAAATAAGCTACAGGGTAAAGCACAGTATGCCAGTTATGACATCAGGCAAGTACTGTACTCACTGTGCTCTCGTGCTGGTCGTAGCCTATATCTTCAATAGCTCGGATGTTGATAATGTGAATCCCTTTCTCCTCAGCAGGTAGACAGGAGTATTTCTTGTTCACCCTCATTCCTGTCTCCTCCGGAGCCTTGTTGAGATCCTCCGGCAGAAAATCCACCCCATGAAACTCACTGTCTGAGTCTGAAAAGAAAAGGAACAGTTTCATCAAGACACTTTAATCCCAACACTTGCTCCTCCCAGAGCCACCCAAGCTGAAACGTATCCTGTTCCTGCCGCCTTCTGCCAACAAGCCCTTTTGCAGGACTCCCACCCCTTCCCCCTGCCTCCCTCCTCAGCCCCACCTAAGTCTCCGTCTCCAGAGATGTTTGCTCTATGGTCTATGGTAGGATTTAGAGAAGGAAAAAAAAAAGAGGAAAAAAAGAAAAAAAAAAAGAGTCCAAGAATTAGCTGGCGACGAGAGATGTTATGGCATTTTTCCCCTTTTCAGTAGGTGTTTTCTCCTTCAATAACCACTTGTCCATGTTGAAAATTGAAGTAGTGATTTTCCCCTCAAGTATCTATGTACTGCATAGGGTACACTGAACCATTCTCATTTGAGTACTCAGAGGTTTCCTCCCTCTCAACTATATTTATTTAAGTATATAGATAGGCTAAAAGACTTCATGTCAAAATTTCATTACAAACTGAGCAAACAGATAACTGATAAAATGCAAACTGGTGTTCACATATGTGCACTTACGCCAGCAATAGAAGATGAAGTTTTCAAAAAAAATTTGATTCATTTTGACATTGAAGTAAAAAACTGCAGCATTACGCCATTTTTTAAAACCACACAGGACCAGAATTTGCTTGTCAAAAAACTGAAGATAAAGCAAGAATTTTAGAATTTAGCCTTGAATGGGTACTAAATTAACTTTCCCCCAAAAAAAACCAAACAACAAAAACATGCAGAAAAGCGTGTTTTAATAGCAGCTATATTACAACAGTTTGTTGCTGCAACTGGCTCAACACTCTCTCTGGAGAAGATAGCACAGAAATTGCAAAGAATTGGCCCATCAGGAAAAGTACTTCCCTCCTACCTAGAGCTGCCACTGAGCTTATGATAAGGTGACACCAGATACCATATTTTAATTAGCTATGTCTTAGCCTAAGAGCATGTTCCTCCTCTTCACCCAACTACCCATCTGTATTTGGTGGAACTTCAGGGATGATGTGGAAGGAAGACATAGGGAAAAATCTCCTTCCCCAACACGTTTGCAGATGACATGAAACTAAGGAGCATGGTTGACAAGCTGGAGGGTCAGGGTGACACTTCAAGGTGTCCCCAGAAGCTGGAAAAATGGGCTGAGAGCAGCCTCTTGAAACTCAACAAAATCAAGTATGAAGTTGGACATTGGACAGACCAGTCTCAAGCACACACACAAACTCGGAGTGGACCACACAGAAAGTAGCTCTGTAGAAAAGGATCCAAGGGTCCTGGTGGACAGATTCAGAGTGAGTGATCGTCTTGAGTGGTGAAGGATAACTGCATTCTGGACTCTCTTAGTAAGAAAGCAAAGACAGCAAGCCTAGGGGTGTGATTTTCTCAATTATTTGCCACTTGCCAGAGTGGCAAAATTATTTGCCACTGTGCCCAGCTTGGCTCCCCAACACAAGCAGGACATTGACAAGCCTGAGCAAAGAGGGTGATGACATGATGGGGAAATGGCCCAGCAAAGCTGCAAAATACCATCCATCCCTGAAGGTGGCCAGAATTTGACCACACATGGTCCCAAGCAATGTGACCCAACCTTAATGTTGGGAGGGCACTGAATGAACCTGCAATCCAGGTTCTTCACGGTGACACACAGAAGTTCTCATGGACAACAACCTGCAGCAGCAGAGAAGGAAGGTGTGGCCAAAGCCTTGGCACATTTCTTTAATTTATCAGAGTAAGATACACATTATTAGTATGTGCAGAAGAAGTCATGCTTCTCTGGAACTTGCAAACACCTCAAGTTTGTGGATATTCATTTCAGTTTCCTGTATCTGGGATGTTTGCTGCCCCAAGTGATCTAATACAATCTGCCTACTTTCCTAGGAACTGCAGTGCTTATTAATACCATCACCTTTGCATAATGGATGAACGCCTGAAACAACTTTCTAAAAACAATAGCTCAAGTGCCATAGAAGTCCTCCGTTTCCTCCTTTTACACATGTACCAAATAAAGCCTAGTTACTTAAGCAGATTACAGGGGCTATTAGAAGAGAAGAACCTTTTACTACCCATGAATCTGAAAATTTCGTGTAACTCATAATAAACCTGTGAACTTTTCAGTGCTAGTTTTGAAATTGCAATTAGGATGCAATATGTTTAGAGCAGAAAATCACAAGCTTCATTGAGTCCAAATGAGCTCCCTGTGCTCCACAGCTGCACTTCTGAGCAACATTTGCTAAGTCCCTGGTACAGAGCAAGGAGACCTGCCGAAATGATTCAGTGCCATTGTGCAAGCCCAAACAATCACCCATCCGCAGGCACATATTTACATTTCTGTTTACACATCAGTAGCCTGGCAATATCGGAAAGAACAAATACTTAAGGTAGGCAATGAATCATATGATTTTGGTTTATTAGGACTACTGGAAAAGATGTGAAATGTGAGAACTTTATTGATACAATCTTAATTACAACAAGTTTGATTTCTGTACTCAGAGATGATGTCAGGATTTAATACTAAGTAAAGCCAACCAAACCACTTTAATAATTACAAACGCACAGGGATTATAACTAGTTCACTTATGCTGATTTGGCAGAGGTCAAAGCATTCTGTTGCAGAATGCAAAGTAGATTTTTATATGGAACAGAGTATTTTAAAGACTTAAAAACATGAATCTCTATTTTGAGTTAATCATACTAAACAAGGACAATAATTTAATCTTAAAATAAATTCAAATTCAAAATTATTTATGGCAAGAGAGCAGAGGTACTATGAAGAGCACAAAGCACATTAACGTCCTAATTCATCTTCAGTCACATCTTAATCACTTTGTTGGGAGCTGAAAGAAAAGAGTATTCCGAAAATTGCTAGCTTTGCTGCCTTCTAACATTGGCCAACCTACTCTTTTATTTACTAACCAGAAAACACTAAAATAAAGACTTCAAGAAGTGCTCAATGTATTTCAACACAGCCATATGACAAATCAGCCCATTCTCCTCCATATCTACAGCTACAGCTGATGTTGTTCAGAAACCTAATATTCCTAGAACATAGACTCAGACCCACTTGAGGCTCCTTTTACACTTTATTACATATTGTGTTGTTGTTTCACAGAATCACAGAATGATAAAGGGTTGGAAGGAACCTCTGGAGATCATCTAATCCAACCCCCTGCCAGAGCAGGTCCACCCAGAGAAGGTTGCACAGGAAAGTCTCCAGGCAGGTTTTGAATGTCTCCAGAGGAGACTCCACCACCTCTTTGGGCAGCATCTTCCAGAGCTCTGCCACCCTAAGAAGTTCCTCCTCATGTTTAGATGGAACTTCCTATGTTCAAGTTTGCCCTTTACTTCTTGTCCTGTCACTGGGCACCACTGAGAAA
>BJBW01003085.1:97772-137502 GCA_004320125.1 Scolopax mira
GGCCCCTCATCATCCTGTACCCTCTCCAGCAGTTCCCTGTCCTTCTTGAACTGAGGAGCCCAGAACTGGACACAGTGCTCCAGATGGGGCCTCCCCAGGGCAGAGCAGAGGGGTAGGACAACCTCTCTTGACCTGCTGGCGTTGGCCTTCTTGGTGACACATTGTTGGCTCATGGTCATTCTGTTGTCCACCAAGACTCCCAGTTCTTTTTCCTCAGAGCTGCTCTCCAGCATATTTCCCAATATTTGCAACAAATCACCAAACACCCACCAGGTATACAATATATAATGATATACTTTAAATTATTCCTTGACTGCCTCAAAAAACATCCACATTCTGTACGAGTGCAGAATGCTGAAAAGCGTTTGATACCAGTTTTAATCCCATCTTTGAACTAGTTTAGACAAAGTATTTGAGTATCTGGTGAACACTAGATGTGTACAGAATTTCTACCTTCCTTTGCTCAGGCAGTGCCAGGTAATTCCTATATTTGCTGTTAATGACACTGTATGTATAATGACAGGCTTTGAGGCAGCACTATGTGCTCCATAGGGTACATGACCATACATATATCTTAACAGCTGTCCCCTTTTTGTTAGGAGTGAGGTAACACGGGAGAGCAAGAAAAAGACATCACAGAAACAAGACATTTGCAGCAGCACTCAAGCTCCCTTTCTGCTCTCTGTGGGATGTTGCAGGTTCCACTGAGCCACCAGCTGCAGTTCAGAGCAAGGAGATGCTGCAATGACCTTGTGAACTGGCTGGAAAGCAGCCCTTAGGAGAAGGACTTGGGAGTGCTTGTGGATAAGAAGCTCAACATGAGCTGGCAGTGCGCGCTGGCAGCCCAGAGAGCCAACCGTGTCCTGGGCTGCATCAACAGAAGTGTGGCCAGCAGGTCATGGGAGGTGATTCTGCCCCTCTATTCTGCACTCACGACACCCCACCTGGAGTACTGTGTCCAGGAGAGCCGGAGAGGGACTCTTTATGAGGGAGTGTAGCGACAGGACAAGGGGCAATAGTTTTAAATTGGAAGAGGGCAGATTTAGATTAGACACCAGAAAGAAATTCTTTGCTGTGAGGGTGGTGAGACACTGGAACAGGTTGCCCAGGGAAGCTGTGGCTGCCCCATCCCTGGAGGAGTTCAAGGCCAGGCTTGATGGGGCTTTGAGCCACCTGTTCTAGTGGGAGGTGTCCCTGCCCAGGGCAGGGGGGGTGAAACTTGATGATCTTTAAGGTCCCTTCCAATCCAAACCATTCTATGGTTCTATGAACTGCATAGTTAGAGAAGTTAGAGATATCTTGGCCATTCTGAAATTATTTCTGTGTAGGATGCATCAGGTACAATGAGCTCTGGGCCATTTCCAGTACAAAATAAGCAACCTCTACATTCATCTGAAGTAGATAAACTTCTATCAATCACAGAAAAGCAAGCACAAGGATAGAAACTGGTGCATGAAAAGATCAGAAGAGACAACTGCATTACAGCATTAAGGAGAGTCTGTCCATGTCTCGTGTCTTTGTGCCTGTTATTTCTCTCCCCGAATCTCCAACGAATCTCTCAACTACTCTGAACAACATGGGAAACAACATTAAATTAGTAAAAAACCCCTCAAACTTGCAAACATCTGCTCCTTTGTTCAAACTTCAATTGCAGCAGTGAAAGTCCTCAAACTCTTGTTGCAAAAATTAATGCTAAGTAATTAACAATAAATTTTCCATCACAGAAATTCATCACATTATGCTATGGCCTTTACTCATTTATACAAAGCTTCTTCATCAGACTTTGGTGACCTGAACTGAAAATCTGCTCTGGAAATGGGTGTATTTTCTCCATTCCTAGCCTCAGACTCTATCAAACAGTTTATTAATATTATATTTGTAATCATGCATAACCACTCAATGTTCTCAGAGGGAAAAAATTTCATTAAAATAAATGGAAAATTGCATTCACACAATGCAGACTTTACCGGACCATCCCACGCTAGTTCTAAAATAAGCATCATCAAGTCAGCATGAGTATATATAAACAAACGAGCAACTATTTCACTGCTTAACCTGAGACCCATAACTTTGCTGAAGCTAGCTTCTCTTATCTCCCTTTGTTTTCTCTTTTAGGGAGTATGTTTAAGAAAGTGGCTAGAACAAAAAAGTCATAAAGACATCTGAGTCAGCTGTCCCAGTTGTTCTCCACAAAGAAGAGTACAGGACCATTTGATTTAAGACTTTTACATGTCCACCTTCTTATCTTTTTGCTTCATATAAATTGTGATAGAATTCAGAATGAAAAATTAAAAATCACACAGGGGAAGTTCCCTGAGGGAATTGTTTTAAAGGAGGCACACCACCAGTTCTTCACAAAAGCTTCCAAATTAATTTGATTCCTTAAACTGAAGACATGTGTTTCCTATGAATTATCAAGTAAAAGCGCTGTCTGGAGATCACAGAACTGGTAATGACCCTACTGTGACAGGGACCAAGCATATTAAGGAATTCAGGCACACACGCAGATATATATTTTTGTATACAAATAAGAATACACACGCATATACACTTAAATATGGGTTTTCAGTTTTGTTTATATTATGCTCTTTCTGCAGAAGAAAAGCTAGTGCATGCAGTATGTCAGATATTTTTTGGATTGGGGTTCTTGTAAAAAAACTTTGATAGATACAGAGAGAAAAATGCCTTACTGTGGTTTTGCTTACGATATATTGCCCCCTAGCAGCAGAATCCTCCTTCAGCACATTCTTACCCAGTTCTTTACTCCTTATACCTTCCAAATTCAAAGCTACAGGTTAATACTTGGGCTATGAAAAAAAAAAAAATTTAAAAATTCTCACAATTGACTCACCTATCACTTTCTCCTCCTATTTGTTTGGGTGTTTTGGTTTTTTTCCCCCTACTGATATACTAAAAGACTGTCAGATTCAGAGCCCGCAATCCCTGCTTCGTCCCGGGGAGAAATAAGGCAAGGCAAATGTCAAGGAAGCCTCAGCTGGTGCCACCTCACCAGCATGTCTCATTCCTGCCCTATGGGTCATTCCTCCTGGCCCGCAGATCTCTGCTGTGGGATGGCCAACGAGGATACCCGCTGCTGGCAAGGAGAGGAGTTCTTTTTTTGGGACACTGACACCTGTTTACGAGGCACTGGCCTGAGACCAACAGCCCGGTCAGGAACGACAGTGCTCTCCAAGGAGCCCTCGTCCACGTCCTGAACTTTTGTCCTGTACAAAGTCCAGAAGTTAAGCACTGATTGGATCCACGTCTGTGATCATTTGATTTAAATTGTCCCTG
The DNA here is from genome assembly GCA_004320125.1 of Scolopax mira. Classification (NCBI taxonomy): domain Eukaryota; kingdom Metazoa; phylum Chordata; class Aves; order Charadriiformes; family Scolopacidae; genus Scolopax; species Scolopax mira. Next base: position 101,067 of record BJBW01003085.1, read on the forward strand.
GCCTCATCCCAGCCAGATGTTGCCTCTCGCTGCCTTCATCTGGAGATGTGGGAGGTTGCACTAATACCATGGACCGGCCTGGCAGGCAAAGGGCTGCTGTAAAAGGCAACCAACCTCTCCCTGGGGCGAGATGAACGCTTTCAGGGATGTTGGCACCTCCTGTCCACCCGCCTGTAGAAGTGACTCCCTGCCCCTTTGATGTCCTCTCGCACCACGCTAAGTAGGACCCTGGAACTCGCCCATCTCCTTCGCTTTTGCATTTATTTTAAAACTTGGCCATGGCCTAGTTCTGCCCAGGGTATTACCTTAAGGAAGCAAACAGGAGGTTGTGATCCAATCCATTAAAAAAAAAAAAAAATTGAACTGTGAAATAAAACTTGGATTCCAAGGACAATTTCCTTTATGGAATAGAAATACTTTTAAAGCAGGACAATCTTAATTTAGCTGACACTGACAACTTTGTTGGCACTTCGTATCACACTGAATGGCAAGAGCCCATTCAGAGACTTTGCGTCCAGTATTTGGGAATCTGAAAAACCAACTCCTGTCATGTGGGGGGAGAAAATGCAGCTCCTGGCAGGATTATTTGAAACATCAGCTTGCTTAGCTGTATTTCTCAGCACTGACATATCAACAATGGGTCTCCAGAGTGGGGCTGCAGCTTTCCTGGAAGGCTGTCTAAAGCTTTAAAGTTATTGATCTATTATTATCAGCAACATGTCAAAGGAAGGGTAGAAGGACACACAACTATGACATCATTTCTATTCCTGCCCTTCTATTTTTGTTTTTAAAGATTAATTTACTGTCTTTGCAGTATGTAGCCCTAGGCTTGAACTCATCTAATCTGCCAGAACCCTCCTGAAATGGGAAACCTAAAAATGAAGAGCAAATTACCTAAAAACTGTAATGATAGTAGAATGAACATTTCTGTTGAAATGACATTTTCAACAGCACATGAAAGTCCAGTAATTATAAAATCTACCATAACAGGACTCAGGCTACCTGTTTATTTAGAACCTGGAAAACCCCTCATTTCACAAAACCACACAAAGCTCCCCAAGCCAAATTGCACTCTTTTCCCCACAACTAACAACTATTTAATGGTCTATTAAGTAAGCCTGTTTTCAGACATGTTTCTAATATACTTAAATCAAGCCCTCTTCTTCTACCAGACACTGGAAAAACATTTCAAATTTGCTTCTGTTGCTATTCCACAAAAAGCAGCACTAAGACCAGGCTCAAGTCAGTCCACTGCAGAATGTTCTTTGCAAACCCTAACTCAAGTTTTACCAATGATTTCTGTAATCTGATAGCACTTCACAGCAAAATAGACAAAACGAGCAAATTTCTGCTCCTAGTTACTTTGCAGTACTATACAGAATAATTCTTACAGCTGCTTTTTTCTTTTTTTTTTGTGGCATTGTATGTTAGTTTTAATGAGGGCAGAAGCTCTGGAGGGTTTGCTGAAATGCATTGTGACTACAGGCTATAATCCTCTTTCCTACATGGGTTACTGTTGACTTCCAAAACACCCACTGATGAATTTGTTGAAGGCACTCTGCAATGTCACATCCTGAGTTAGATGTATCATGAGAACAAAAGGATGGACCAGATACAGAAGATACACTGAATCCATCCCTTTAGTTATGTTTTGAAGGGTTATGGTGCTCATTATTTTTGTTTGTATGTTCCAAGGGAAGGGAGCTTTTAAAACAATGGGAGCAGTAAGATGAAAGGAAAGAAAATACTAAAAAAAGACATTATGGGGAGAGGATTGGTATGTATTGGGACAATGTATACCTAAACTCTCACAGCAGCTTTTAAAGATATACTTAATATTTTAAACGTATTTAGATATTTTCCTTTAGCAGGCTATACAGATAGCTCCTTATACCAAACATAGGAAAATAAGGATGCAAAGTTTATCAGTTTTACTGTTAAAATATCAGTTACAGACTGCAACCCAGGCTGAGGCCACAGCATGTACTGACTGGCAAAGCAGCTCTTGATCCAAGAGGTTTCCCATTTAAAGTCTTAATCTTGAAACATTTGGTCTCGTGTTTAAATTTCCATACATCAGAAGTCACGAGGGCATTCAGACCGCACAGACGTAGGCACCGATGCCCCAAAAGGTTCTGCTAACATGACAGAAGATGTTTCTGACTACAGTCCCCTCGTTCAGTAACTGCACCTCTTTCAGGTTTGGGCTGAAAGAGCCAGTCACCGTGGGTGGGGTTTTGCCTGGCAGAGCTCCACCAAAGATCTCCTGTTCTTTGGGTGTGCCGAAGCTGGTGGAGCTGATCTGATATGGAGAAGGTGGTAGGCAATATCCACCCATGGTGCCCAGTACAATTTCTAACTCTGTACTACTTGAGGAAATAAAACCAAAATCCTGCCCTGAGCAAAAACTTGGTTCCAGTAGCTTTTCATCATACCCCAGCAGTTGGATGAGGAGCAACACTGCCTTACGACAATAGAAACAATCTCTCTCTCCCCCTCAGCAAGTGAATGCAAATCAACGAAGGAGAAAAGTTCTATTAACTCTTGTCTATCCATGAGAATGCCATTCCCTGAGTCCCCCAGTCCTTGTGAATCAAGTTGAAGCACATCAGAGACAGGGAAAAGACCTAAGAAGCGACTATACAACCAGGTTGTCTCCTCCTCATTGTTAAGAAAGAGTTGAGATTTGGCTGCCACAAGGAAGCGGATGCTCTGGGAAGGTGCCCTGTGCCAGAGGGTACAAGAAACACACACTAAAGGAAAATAAGATAGTCCTGCTTAGGATTCCTGGTGGTCCTGTCTTGGGTGGCAAAATTCTTTGAGCAGAAAACTTATCGGTGAGCAAACCCAGCCTCTCTTCAGTGCCAGCAAGAGGAAGGATTGGGCCAGTGCCTGGGTAAGGCATTTCAAGCCCCACCAGATGAAAGGCACACTTGAAATGTTTGAGCAGAGATACACATTCTTTGCAGTTTGTCCCTCAGCAGAGAAGCTGATAATGACAACACAGCAAGGAGGCACCGACAAAAATTAATGGTCAAAAGGTATTCTAGCCATCACAGGCCTTCAGGGAAGAGATTTCAGTGAAATACAACCATGAAAATGCATCACACCCCTGAGTTTGGTGATGGTCTGCATGAAGAGACTCTGGATAAGAAAGGAAACAACAACTTCTGACAAGAGCAAATTTGACATCAATGGAGATAAAGAGAGAAAACATTATTTGTTTTCATATTTCCTGAGAAAGACATTGAAGATGTTGTAAACTTGTTATTTATAGAGGACCAAGGTTCCATCCCAGAATTTAGGAGAGGAATTTATTTTCCTCTAAAGTGTGATTAAGTTTATAAGCTTAAGACAAGGTTTTATTGTGCTTTGCTGTTTTGGTTAGCAGAATAATATATCACTTGTTGTCTTTTAAAAAAATAAAATGTTCTTTTCTTTTATCTGGTAAATGTTTATCAGTTCAGTGAAAAAAACTAAACAATGGAATAAAATGGAATTAAACTTTAATATATTGCTTATCTTCAAGCATTGAAACATTTAGAAAAACTATAGTCTGCATGAAAAAAGATTCTTGTTTTACCAAAATATATAGGAAAGTAATCTCTTTGGATGGTGTTCTTTAGCATATTTGTTATTCCATAAACTTTTGCAAAATACATTGTAAACTGCTATTTGCAAACTATATCGCTTTGTGATGACACATACTCTGTGTTGGTTGGTAAGTTCAGCCAGTTTGCAAAACACATGATACATTTTTGCCAACGTGGTTTCTAGTCTCAAAAACAGTCTCTATATTTTTAATTTACTTTTTTGTTTTAAATATTCAAGATCTTCAGAAATTGCCTTGAAGTGATTGCTTTTAAACCTGCAATAAATTTATTGATGATTAAGAGAAATAAAACTTATTCTCCCTGACCACAGTAATGATGTCAACACTGGTATTTAAAGGAATAGAGGGCAACTAGGTAAATATAAATAAAGGTGGTGCAATTCTGACTGATTTCAAATCTAATGGAGATAGCTCACTCGTAACATCCTTGAACCACTTGCTTTGCTATCCTTTTGGCTCTCTGGAACCCAAAGCTGTTGTTATTTTTTATTAGGACGGGCTCTGTATCGGAGATACTCTGATGTGACAGAGCAACAGTGGTTATGGCGGGACAGGTGTCGTAACGCTGGATCAGCTATGGCACAATGCATTATTTGAGAGACATATGATATTAAAAAGATTTGAACCAGTTGCAGTGGTTGAAAAGAAATTCCCAGGAGTGTACATTTTTATTTTCACACTGTCACTCTCCAGCCCAACTCAAGACCAAGGCACCCTTCCAGTAGCTGCTTGGAGGGGCAGACACCTCACTTGGCTCCACGGGACCAGGGCATTGCAGCCAGCCCCTGAGAGAACACACGTGTGACCCTGTTCACCTCCTTTGCATGATAAAAACCTTGAGAAAATGTAAATGTGCTTCTTCCATTACTTCCAAGCAATGTAAATGTGCTTCTTAACAATATGGAAGCCAGAAAGGAGCAGCAGCAGATACGTCTGGGATGAAATGTACATGCAATCCACTTCCCTGTAAGAGACCATACACTGGAGGTGTGCGTGCAAACTGGTGGGGGACTTGGTTAGGGAAAACTATGTCAGATCTTCTCCCTGAGGAACAGCTTCCAAGCAGCTCCTCCAGCAGCGGTGAAGAGAGCAGAGTGGAGTATAGACATTTTGTACACCACCAATACATACACAAATGTATTCGTGCCCCCAACAGTGGGTAGTAAGTCCAACCTCTATCAATAACTACATGTACTTACATGAAAAAATATTTCAACATTAAACACATGTAATGTTTCTCAATCTATCCATCTCAGACTTCTTTCCCAGTAATTTTAATATCTAACTATATTCCTTCAGGAAGCATTCATAAATCAAATCAACAGTTTATCTTCCTCATTCCTTTCCTACCTGTGGGATGGTTCTTGCCTGTGAAGCCTTTGTGACCGAAGGCAGGAAGGACACTGAATGCCACCACAGCACAGCTCCAAACAAAGCAGCCCAAAAAGATGCTTCAAGGAGGCTTCAGAGAATGCAGAAAGTCTTATTGATTAATGTCCCACAAGAGCACATTATAAAATGGTATTTTCTGGAAGGCTGGATGCTCTAATGGTACTGAAAATTGGAATGAGTATAAACATAAGTATGATTTGACCCAGCCCAAAGCTTTTGGAGTGCCAGTTCTCACAGGAGAAAACATCTACAGACTGATATTGTCACCCCCTGAACATGATGTTCCAGTGGAAAAAAAAACTAATATAAAAATGCTTCATCACACCTACTCCAGCCTTTGTAACAATTCTCACAGCACCCTACCAGCATCTCCCCAGACAAGAAAATATCAAGTGTTTTCTCTGCTAATCTTTCTCCTTGCCAATCAGCCCTCAGGCTCTTAGAAGGGACTCAGCCTGTGACCTTTTAAACAAGATTTAAGATGCCAAGCACCAAAATTAGCCAACTGTAGAAAAACCTGTATCCGAAATGCTACTTTTCACGGCAAAATTATTACTTGCTGGTTTGACAGAAAGGGACACATCTTGCTAATCTTGAAGCATTTTAGCACTTGTATCCTGTTTGGCTTTTCTCCTTATGCGTATTTTTTGGGGAAATTGATGGTGCAATTCCCAGAGGTTTGGATGGCGTATCGCTTAACCACTTCAGTAAACAATCTGGAGTACTGTTTAAATATGGAAATGCTTAGTAGCAGCACAACCAAAGTGACTGGCTGTGCTGCTGCTATGCCTTAGGAAACTTATGCCTTAGGAATAAAAAGAGGAGAGGGAAAAGGGATCTTCTTGTACAAACAGCCATTTACCTTCCATTATTCCACAAACATCACCAGGGCACAACACACAGCTCTGGCACAAATGGCAAAGTATTGATTCAGTTCAGCAGATAAAAATTTCCACCCAGCAATGACCTTTTAGAACTCTGCCCTTCTGAATGAAGCCTTCTTGCTTCATCATCAGGAACCAAACAAGGTCCACTGGTTGCACCCTCATGGGTCACAGTCCTGACGGGTGCTATGGCTGGCAGTTTAAGCTGGGTTGCCAAGCTTCTGCAATCCTAAAATCCATCAATATCCCCACCATTGGCATCAGGTCTTTTCTGCCCTTGAGCTGGAGTCTCTTTCTCCTGGTCTCCTCTCTCTTTCTCCGCCAGACTCCTGGTGGAAGTCTACTTATTGTTTTTACCATTTACTGAGAGTTCTGCCGCCTTCTTACTTTGTAGGTACCAAAGACAAGGCTGTTGCTGCTCTGGTCCCAATGACAATAAATTTCACAAACTTTTCAGAGTATTTGAAATAGAGACACACGCAATGGGGTGAGCCACACCTGACCACACATTTCTTCCATTTTCTAAATCTGATCTCTTGCCTAAACTCCTGTATGAAACACCTCCTCACAGAAACTGGACTCGCTGTCCACAATGAGTATGTGTGATTCCCTCTACTGAACTACAGCTGGGAATCCTCTGAGTCTATACAACCACCTCAGGAACCTCACCTCCAAAAAACAGCTGAGATTTTTCTTGCTCAATCTCTAGAAAACCTCACCTGGTACATCAGCTCCTCTCTCATGTGTCATTTTAGGGAGGACTTGTAAACCTCTTCTTTCTTGTAAATCCAGCAGAAATTGGTAACAATTTCTTCAAGTTGCTGGATTGCCTGAGACCCCTCAGGAGGATGTAACAAACAGTAACACAACACTCCTCCGCTCTCACGGCTGCCTTCATCTTGTTCTTGGGAGACACTTTCTGTTGAGAACTTTTAGTCATGACTGGTAACAAAGGTGCTCTCAGAACAGAACAGCAGAAAACAGCGTCAAACCAACTTTCAGCTAACACCTTATGATCAAACTGCACGCCCACTGCCTGTCTGCCCTCTCCCCAAAAGCAACGGGACTTCTTGATTTCAAGGAACACCCACAAAAATATCTTTCCTATGAGTGTAATTCTTTTCCGAGCCCACCAGGGCCCTCAGTACAGCTGAACGTGGTTTCTGCTCAAAGACAGGCTGTTCCTAATCTTCTCCAAGGGTATCATATGGTAGTTCTGTCTGGCATTGCAGGATACTTCAGGACTCCTTCCATACACACCAGCTGATAACAGTGCAACTATCCCTTCATGAGACATAGCTCAGAAAAAGGCAAATGACAATTTAGGGTATATATAAGCAAGGTGTTTCCAGTAAAGATGAAAGAGCAACAGCAGCATTTTTCTGGGATATTGCTGGCAGCACACATCACCCCCTATTTCAGAAATATGAACTCAAATTGAGACAGATGCAAAATTACTGAGGGGGTGATGGCAACGATGGAGGGAGAAGCTTGTCCTTCTAGAAAATAATTAAAAATTGAGTGTTTTAAGCTAGAAAACTACTCTTCATTACTCTCAGTCGGTGGTCAAGAAGCCAAAGGGCAACGACAAAACTAATTTTAAAACTCAAAGATGATCATTAGAAATGAGGCTCTGGATTGGAGGCACGAGGTTCATATCAGAGCAATGGAGGCAAAAAAAATAAAATAAAAAAATAAATAAATAAAAAATCAAACTATTTTTATAATGGTACTCGAGACATTTATGAATGGGATTCTGTGATGTGGTTGCCCGAAATAGCAAAGATTTGGACATGATGACCCAGGAGTTCCTGAAAGCAGCTGGCACGGAGGCCCTGCGCGCACAGAGGGTTTCCCTCCGCTTCCCTTCCCCTCCTCTACACGGGCTTTCCCCTCCACGTTACAAACAAACTTCAGCATTAACACGAGGCACCTCAGAATAGGAACAAGGATAATAAATATTCCACCACAAACAACAATTCTACCCAGAGACCCAAACAGAAGTTTGCAAAGCCCGTTGGCCAAATGCCTCTCCTCCGCTGCTTTCTTCTAAGACATATTTTCTTGGGTTTCTTCTCATTTTTGCTGCTCCCCTCTCAGCTTTAAGCTATATGATACAGACTTTTCTTACAAAAAAAAAAAAAATGCCTAAAACAGGATAAAGTACTCCAGGTCAGGCTTTTCCAGCTTGGAGCAGAATTCCTACATGATCTATTGCATACACCAACATGTTCCCTCCAACGTAAGATATTGTGGATTTATGTGTAGTTTATGTCTGCTAGACTCTTTTCTGAGGAACCGCTATTTAACCAGATAATTATTCTTACCCAGATGGAGCATTTTGCATTTGTCTGGTTCTTATCCCAAGCCATGAGAGCACATCCTTTCTCCAGAAAGATAAGCAACAACAAGTCTAATTTAACAATGTAAGATTTAAGGCTTCTAGTACCAGATCCAAAACTCCACAGCCATAACACAAAACGCTGCAGAGTAAATACACTCACTTTATTGGTTCAAGTTTCGAGAAAATTTTGGTGGGGCAATTTAGCATCAGCAGGCTTTATTTTAGATCGATGATCCACTGTCCTGCCATGTCCAACCTAAAGGTGGCACAGAGGAATAGAGCTACCATTAAGTCATTTGGGTGCTTTGAAGAATTGGATAGAAATGCAAACTCTATGTGCCCATAATCCAAAGGAAACCAAGTAAGTGCTTTTGAGAGACCCGACAGTACACAGATCTGATATCTAAAATTGTGGAATCAGGGCAAAAGTTTGGTTTTGATTTAGTAAAACTTAGCTTTATAGATACTGCATAAGATTCTTCTCTGTAAACATGAGAGTACATCTGATGTAAGATCAGAAAGAGAACTTACGGTAACACATACACTAATTACACTGAAAAACAATCGGTGCTCCAGAACAGATAATAATGAGAAATGAACACTGAAGGAAACTTTGATGTACTTCTTAGATAACTGTGGTACTTTAAAACTGGATTCAGTTCAAACATTTAAAACATCTCAGTCTGAGATCTACATTTCAGATTGAGAACGTGTTGATGCACAAGTAGATTTTAAAATAAATACGTGGTGGAGCAGAACACAAACATGGATTTAAAAAAAAAAAAACAAACCAAAACACCCCTCTCCAGATAAAACTCCCCTGTTCAAACAGCTTTAAAACCACTTCTCCTTCACATAAGCTAAATCCAAATGCAAGATTTTACTGAAGTAATTCTTGATAATTCAGTTTGAAGCCCAGATTGGCCAAGAATTATGTTGACTCAGTGCGATTTGAGTCGTGGGTACAACCCGGGTCACACTGCTAGGTCCTGCTCTGACCACTTGACTACAAAGGCCTTCTTTATAAAAAAACTGAAAATAAGTAAGTATAACTCTAAGGGCAAACCATGTAATTCTGATAGAGGAAAACACAAACTTGTACATATTTAAACAGGCCATTTCTCTTGCTGATGCCAAGTGAAGATTTCTCAGGCTAGACAGGTCTGCTTCATCATTGACTAACATGTAGGACCAAGTTGAAAAGGTATCTCCAAAATCATCAGTGTTCCAGTAGTGACAAGGATGAAGAATAACAACACAAAGGACTGAAATCTGGAGTCATTTAAGCTTCTCTAAACACACCATTTTTTCTTGTACTACCATACAGAAGTACAATATTTTGCCCTAACACCCTTCACCAGGAAAGTCACTTGAGAAAAAAATAAAATGACATCTTAAGTTCTTTCAAGACCATAACAGAATGAAACAAATGAACACAAAAGCCACCACAGGGAGAAAAAAAAATAATAATCCAACAGCAACGGCCATCTATTCCTCCATTTACACAACAAATAATGTCCATGTGATACACTTCATTTTCACTCTCTGCAGCCAAGCCACAGAAAGTGGAATTTCTCACTGTCATGATGTGACTTTGATGGTCTTAGGTGTCAGAAAAAATGCATACAATAATCTTCAACACACCACGAAAATGATGAAGATGGTATTAACAACACAAAATTATTTTCCCCCACATTTCCCATCTATATTTCCTGTGTTCTTAAGTTCAAAATTTCTATGAAAGCCCCAGCTGCGGGCACGGAGAGCATAACTGGAACACATCCACGCGCTCCACAAAACGTTAACAAAGATAAATTTTTAAAACACCCCATATATAAACTACAAAACAGCGTGTGCTGTCAGGATTACCCTTCACGAACAACACGTGCTAACACCTACTGGACTGTTTATGAAATTTGCCATTAAAATTAAACACTTCAGAGCATGGAGAAGAGCTCGCCTTGCTCGCCTACGGCCAAGAGTGTTTTAAAGACATTGCTGAGCAGAGACTAACAGCTCCGGGGATGAGTGTAACACATGAGCAGACCCAGTCTTTTGAATGGGACTACTCATGTGCCCAAAGTTACATACGTGCCCCCTGAACTACAGCTTCGCAAAGTTAAGCAAATTAACCAGCGGCTCCCATTAACACAGCCAACCTTAAGGACATTTGAAACGAGGGCATGGAGTGGGGCATCAAAGGGGAGTCGGGGCGCTCTCAGTTGCAAGTATGCGTGGGCTTACTGCCACCAAAATGTCCCCACACGTTTCCATCATGTTATTTTCAAAGCAGCTGCTGCCCACTGGCACCGCCGCAGTGTTTAATTACATGGGGTAAGCGCTGCAAACCTGCTGCCGCTCCTGCCCACTGAGCCATCTCCACGGCCACCAAGACGGGCACCCCCTTGCCCCAGGTGACAGGACACAGACCACAGCTGTCACCTGCGAGGTGGGTCCTTCCCGGCACCTACACAACTTATTTATGCTGGAGCCCACCTCTTGACCCCCACGAAGCTTTGGTGCCCGTCTTCTAAGGCAATGTTTCTGAAGTCACCCAAACAAGCAGTGGATGAAATTTGAACACGTGCCATTGGTTGAACATACCATTGGCTTAACTTTCCTTAAGAGGCAAAGGAATCAGATCTCATTTTATTTTCAGGGTGCAATAGTAGCTGGTACCAAGGAAAACAGAGGTGGAAATACTTTTCTAAAGCCCTTTCCAAAACATTCTCATTGACATCCTGGATGATGGACCATGTCCACACACTAAGTGACACCAGGAGCAGATCAAGGATTCCACATTTCAGAACCAGTCAGGAGTCAAAACATTTTCCAGCAAAGGGGTAGCCCGTATCTCTTTTAATCAATTACCTGTCTACTACAGCTGGGTTATGACAAGTGGGAAAATGCTAATACCAGAGCTTATAAATCCTACAGTTCATAACTCTTATGGTCCAAATTCATTATTTGAACGCATAAATCTGGTGAGAAAATGTGCACCTCCCCCTTCTCCCTAACTAACAAGTTCCTGAGTCCCATGATGCAAACAACCAGGCAACAAGCTAGCCCTGCTCCCTGCAGTTTTAAAGAAAAGAAATTACAGCAGAGTGCCTCCTATTATTATAATTATAGCTTTAATAACATTCTACTCCCTTTCTAATTTTTCTTTCAGGCTCCCTTTTTTGGCCTCTTCTCAGTGACAGCCTCTCACAGACATTTCCAGACCGTAACACATACTTTGGTGGCTATCAGTTTCACTTACTGCAGCCAGACTTGTACTTGATGGTTGCCCCTCCTCCAGAAAAAGAAAATCTAACAGTCCACAAGTTATTCCCTCATGAAGCATTAAAAAAAAAAGTTAAAAGGATAAGCTTCCCTCCAGTGCTCTCGGAGAGGTTTAATATAGCAGCAGGTTTTAGACATCCATGTACACACCCATCTGTTTACTTTTATGCAGACTTTTGGATTGGGTTTAAGTTTCACATGCATCAAGTAAGGGGTGACAGGATCATCAGTTTGAGATGATTATTACGCCCTATTACGTAGATTAGGGCGGAAAGACATAGCGCTACCAAGTCCAAGGAAAGGTGAAGGCTGCATGTAGCAGACTCATAAATGATTGATCGAGTGTTTAAGCAAGAGAACGGTGAGAACAGAGCAAAATTTCCTCAAAACGACAAGTAGGCTGATCCGTAGAGATTGTCCACATGGCTCTGATGAGCTAAAGCTGGTATTGCTCTAAGATCCCTGCTTCTAAAACCACAGACAATGGAAAGCCAAACACTTTATTGATGCGAGGGCTCAGAAATGCTACGTTTATAACTCTCATGGCCCAAGATCATAATTTTACTGCATAAATTCAGTGAGGCAAGACAGATCTTTTCCACTTTTTTTTTTTAACAGAGTTCCTTGATCCTATGCTGCACACTCCCGCTGCTGTAAAACATCACTAAAATACAGAAAACACAAAGTGAAACACTTGTTCAGCCAAACTTTGGCAAACTTTCACTACAAGACACGAACAGATCCAAGGAGCTTATTGGATTCAAGAAGGGTTTTGACAGGTTTTACAGAAACAACACCACCACTTTACCAACCAACCTGGAACTCAGATGTTTTGAGCCTGAAAAAACTCTTTAGGGGCAAACTACCCTCTTTCTTCTTGGGCTAAGATTTCTTGCCCCCTTCTTGAAGGAGGCTGTGGGACCTGCCTGGCATCAGACTGGGGCTTGGGGGAGCTCCAGCCCACAGGAACACGCCGGTTTCCCACGGTGAATTTCTGTCCCCTTCAAATTTGGGAAGCAAATATTCCAATGCCTCATCTATCGATCATTCCACAGATGTGTAACAAATCAGCCTGTGCATGATGGGAAGCTAAAAAAAAACAGATCACCACCCAGATTTATCCATTTTCAAGAGCTTTAATTAAAAAAAAAATCCCCTTCCTGACAGGTGCAGCCTCTTGGGATAGCCCTTATGCTCCCACATCAGTCCCAAGAGGACTCTTGTGTTTCTTCTGGTCCTGAATCCTCGATCCCAATGATCCCTGGATCCCCAGGAGCAGCTGCCTGGCTCTGCCTCTGACTCACTGCTCCTCCCCGGTGCCCTCCGACCGTGGGAAGCGATGGGAGAGGGGGGCACTCAGCGCCTCAGCCTCGGGATGTATTCGGTGCTGTGAGAGCACAGCTGGAAGCAGAGAGGCAGCAAAGCACCAGCCACCTCCATCAGGCATGGCCAGGCACTGGTTAACAAACGCTTTCTCTTTTGGAGACCTTCCTGTTTAAATCTCCTTTTGGTCACAAGTACCGTTCAGATACGTTATTTTTTCAGAAATCTGACCCGCTGTTGAACAGCCATATGGTTTGGGAGACTGCTCGGTCATAACAGGGAAGGTTTGGGGCTTGCAGGGACCCAAGGGCTGGGACTGACCTCCACCAGCACCACTCTGCATAGGAGTACTCATCGAGGCTCCCAAGTGCTTGTCTGAGAGCAACATGCACCCAGAAAGAAGAAGAGGAAAAAAAGAAAGTATTCTTCCACACAAACCTCGGGGACATTTTGGGAATATAATCTCTTCCAGCAGATGGAGACCCTGTAGCCCCCAAGCTCCTGCCCAACTCCAGAGGTACAGCACATGGGATGGGAGCAGGGGACACCTCTCCCACTGCCAAGGAACTGACACTCCAACAGCATCCAGCTGTTCGCTGCAGCCATAGCTTCCTTCCCAAATATAACCAGCTACTTACTTCAAATCCCCAAACTTAACAAATAGCTGGGGCTCTATTATTATTTTTTTTGGTATGTAAAAAGGAAAAGTATCCAGAAAAAAAAAAAAAAGAAGAAAGAAAGAGAACAGACACAAAATTAAACAATCTACCTTAAAATAAACTCTGCAGTATTATCTGTCTCTTGTCAAAAGTTATTAGGGAATAAAAGTGACAGACTGTCTACTTAGATACATCCCATGTCCAAGTGACATACCTAAAACTTATCAGAGATTTCCCTCAGTTGATGTGTCTGCTTATCCTTAGTGCCCACACAGGTTACGTGGCTGTATATTCTTCTAGGGTAGAAGCACTTGATTTATTTACTGAAGGGAAAACCCACTTTTTTTCCCACCTAATTTTACTCTGATGTCTGATGCAACAGGTCTTTGTCTGTTCCTCACATAAAGCAGAAAAGTCCTCGACTAAAACCAGACTCCACATAATTATTTTTCCTTTGAAAATAAAGTCAATAAAACTGGCAAATGTGAACAAAAATGGAACTGATCTATCAAAGAACTGTAAACGGATTTTCCTTCACTGCACATTCTTCACATTCAGAAACTACTACTGCTCAATATTAAAACCAGACAAATCACATCGTTCTTTGGTGAAAGGGAGGATAAAATAAGTCATGTGGACAAGTTACAGGAATGGATAAACGAGATGTTGCCTCAGTCCAGACAGCAATTAGCTTTTGGGAACTTGCTGTCTACTCTCCAGCCATCCCTGAGTGTTGCAAGTAGGGTCTCTGTACAACGTATCAAATCAAAACTGAAAACCCAATCTTGGCCAACCTTGGGGATTGTTTGAAAACTGGACTTCAACCAGAGCTTTGATGTGGTTGTGGACTGGGTGCATTCCCATGAAGTTTTAACTTCTAGTAAAGCTGCAGAAGGGTAGTGCAAGGACACTAGAAGAATTCAGAAGAATTCTATCATGGGGGTAATGTGGAAAGGGTGTTCTATGTACTGGTAACACACAGTACAACCCAAAACTTTCCAAGAGATTAAAAAAATATTTGCAGTTGAATATCCATATTTTTCCCTTAGAAGAAACTTTATTTGGTTGGTTTAATTTTCATTTAAAGTGAGCTACAGCTATTCAACTAGAAAGTGTTTGGATAATGGGACGGAGAAAAAAGCAAGAGAAACACTTCACACTGAAAGGTGCACCCCAGGGGTGCAATTACACAAGGGTTTATGTGAGCCTAAGCAAGTGCAAGTTGTGTCTCAGAAACCTGCCTACACCATATCAGCTTGACAGATGGAGAGATCTTATCTGTTTAACCTCAGCAGAAGCAGCTTAAGCACAAGATTTCCTTTTGTTTCTTCATCTATCTGTTGTTGGGGAACATTTGAAACTCTCTTTTCCATAGTGCAAAAACCTACTTTTCATTTAGCTTAATGCAACTTGAGCCAAGTGAATGTAACCCAATAACAGGGAAGCAGGTCTTACCCAACACTGTGACTAATCCATAGCCTGGGGTACTTGGACACCCTGCCTTCCTAGGCTGTTCCTCAGAGTATCCCAACACCAACACAACATCACTCCATGGGACAGCATCATCTAGTGTTAGAGTTGGTACTGAGTCCACCAGAAGAGAAGAAAAAAAAAATCTCTGATCATCCCGAACATAGCACAGGAGGTAGTTCATGGCTAAACCCTAAGAAACGCCACAGTCACAGAGGATTTCAACTTTTAATATGGTTTAGATTAAAATCCTATCTGCCTCTATGACTTTGATGAAATTTTTGTTTTCCGCGTCAAGGCCGAAAGCAACGAACTAAAACAAAGAACTTGACACATACAGTCTCCAATATACAAACAACTGACTGTTTCCATAGAAAATTAGGGAACAGAGAAACTGAAGTAACTCTAAAAAAATGAGCTCCTAATTTTGTAATAAAGGCCACATGGTCTCCGCTCAAGTGAGCATAGAACTAGAGAACTTAAATGATTAGTGTTAACCCAACATCACTAATGATTTAATCTGTGACTACCTGCATTTTTTCTTCATCTCAGGACACATCAGTGTCTCGGTCAATGGGAACCGCAGGGCTCACCTTCTTACTTAGCAGAGCATTAGGGGAATTAATTATTGAGCACTTAATCAAACAGTGAATGAACTTACTCTGAATCAGGAGTTCATGAAAAACACAGAACAAAAATAACACTGTTGTCCAAATGTTTGTGGCTGGATTTGAATCTCTTATCTGTACTCACTGGAACAATTTTGGTCTGGGTCACACACAGACTTCTTTTGTACACCAAATTTGAATACAGTTCAACAAAACAGAAAATTAATAGAAATGCCATTGGGTAGATAGAAATTCCAAACACCTTTTGTGAGATTTTATCGCCACTACATCAGACTCCGGATTCTGCCCTAATTTGGTAACAAACCGAAATTCTGAATCCCATCTTACAAATGCCACAAACTCAGACTTGACCTTGCCTCCGCTGGCCATCACTATTAACACAAAGTTCCTGAACAATACTGTTGGCATTGTAAATTCATACAAGGAACAAGTTTCGGATGTGAGCTGAAAACCCATTTAGTTAAGAATATTTTATTGTGGAAAAGGATGTGGAAACAGAAAATAAGTTAAAATGATAAAGAGACCTGAATAGAAACCCCACGGTTATAAATGGAACAGTTGCTGTAAGCAGATAGTTCTGTACATCCACATCTGTTCCAGTTCAAAGCAGTTCATGTGAACCAAGGGAAGAAACTATTTTTTCCTTTAGCTTCACTGCTGCAAACCTATCTTCTTTCAGGGCAGGGAGTAGGAAGAGGGAGAAACCACCAGTCTACTGGCTCAACCCAAATTTCAAAGAGATGGGGCTGCCACTGACATCTGTTCTTGCCTTTCCCCATTTCCCTCTCTCCCCCCAATATTAAAAGCCATTTAGAAGAAAGCAGCAACATTTGCAAATACTTACAGCAATTAAAGCTGTTTGTTTTTGCTAAACCCAAGGCATCTGTAGCTTAACAAAAACTCTGGTTTGTTCCTTTACTCATAGATAGTTTCTGTTTCACAACTGTCCCTTCTGGGGCCACTTTGATGATAACGTGGGAAAAGCAGGCAGAACAGCCAAAGAGGAAAATAAATATATAAAAATAATGAGGCTGCTCCAAGACTCATTCAGGTTCCAGAGGAGCTCAAATTTCCTGACTGTGGAGAGCTGAAACACTTTCCCTACCCAGTTCAGTCTCTGTTTCTGTAATATCCTCTTTTCTCATTTTAAAAATAAATTTTGAAAGAGTTAAAAAAAAAAAAAGCAGCTGCAAGGAGGACGTGATGCAAAGAAAGAAAGAGAAAGAGCAACGGTATCAATCTTGGGAAAGGGTAAAAGCTGAAATTAGCTCCCGTTATGAGAAATCTTTATTTTCCTATTTGTATTATCAAATGACAGCACATACACAGCGCAGGAGGTTTAACCGAGGTTGAAATATGTTTGCTCGGGTCCCTGATTTTATTTGCCACCTGCAAAACACGAGAGCTTCCCGCAACCGGGTCTCTGAAGGCAACTCCTGCTGCTGACGGACAACGGGCTCGGGCCAGTCAATACCGAGTAATTGCTGGACTGAAATCAATCGCAGGCTCCCAGGAACTGCTTTGACTGGATTTTACTCTAAAGATTTAGTGCTGTGACTGGTGAGACGCTGAACTCCTCAATTACCATTAGACATGTGCTTCGCTTCCAAAATTAAGATGGATGGCAAAATCTCTGCTGAATTCCAGAGCGGAGGTTTGTGAGAAGCCACCTGAAACGCAAAAATCCTCCGCTGCAACTAAAAAGTTCTTAAAACCCCTTAAATATATGCATAAATCAAGGGTTAGGGCTTTACTGGGAAATACTGTTGTTGTTTGGTGGAGAAGAAACACGGTGCAGGTTGGGAAGCGTGTTCCAGGGTTCCCTTGAACACACGGGGGCACGGTAGCCATCGGGACACACGGGAGGGTCTCGGGCTCAGTTGCCCACTTCCCAGCAAAACCAGGGCTATTTGTATGCCTAAGTGCTTTACTGGACAAGGGCCAGAGGGCACAGCAAATTGCAGGATACAGCCCCGATGAGCTATTTTGAGAAAATATACTGAAGAGAAAGAGAAAAGGGAAAGCTTTCATTAATTTATATTATCAAGACAACAAAGATCTTGTTTTGGAAACAAGAATCTGGCTCTTTTAACTGAAAGCTTGTTAGCAAAATGCTGCAAGGAGAAAGTTTAAAAATTAAATTAATCTGCCATTTAGAAACTATTAGCTTTTAAAAGGCTTAGATTTGAGTTATCACATGCCTCTGGTACGCAACGGAAGCTTTAATATCTAAACCCAAACCTGTTTCTGCTCTTTCTTTAGTAATTAGTATGCGGTCTTTGGTTTTCATTATCCCACTGCTCAGTTATATTGTCAGATGGATTTAAACGGTTAAGATTAATTAAAAATACTTTATCGCAACAGACACAAGACAAGTCATTACAGCAGTGTAAGAACGGTACAGGCAAGCACAATTTCTCTTGCAGTCAATGACCTGTCATTACTCAGAGCCTGTTTGAGAGACCAGATTAATTCTCAAATGAAAATGATCAGCTGCAATTTTAAAACATAGGCTATTTCATTTAGGCCAGATTTTCCAGTGTGATAACACTCAGCAGTGCTCTGCAAAGTAAAGAGCAGATTGAACAAGCACAGCCTGATAGTCTCAACTCAGTTCTTAACCAAGGAGCACCTAGAATAATTTAATTTGGGACAGATACACGCCACTCTCTTTCTTCCACACTCATCTACACGATGCACGTGGTGGAATCCTGGACAAGTATTAACTTCTCTCAGCTGAATCCACTTCAGGTGGACTGAAATGACACTTCTTGTTTTCTGTTACCTGTCAAACCCATAAATTGAAGATACCCATTCTTGCCGTGTAACAAAAGGTCTGCAACAGCAAATGAACACAATGCAAAAGGAGTTAATGGGCTCTCCCAATGGCTCACTGAAGTTTATCAAGTCATTTAAGATCAGTGGACAACGAAATACTTTAAAAGAAATACTAAAGCATGTACAAAAAGGCTAGGACAGGCTTTGTGTTCAGGCTTTGCCTCTCAGCTTTGCTTCCAACCACATGAGCTAAAGGAGGATGCCCTGCTTGTCCTGCAGTACAATTGTTCAGAAACAGGATCTGCTCCTATTCCGAGAGCCCAAACATCATCTTACATCTCAGGGCACACGGAGTAAAATATTTCTACAGAGTGACTGAATTTGAAATACAAATCTGTAGCACAGCAATAGTTGGCTCTGTTAGCTGAAGCATGTCCTCGCAACGTACCTTCGGCTGCTCTCTCGTCCCTTTTAGCTGGCCTCAGCTATCTGCCAAATGGATTATTGACAGCAATTGTAAAAATGAAGTAGCATTTCAAATCTATGTCGATGTCAACGCTAAAGCCTAGGAGGCCGTTCCCAGACAAACTGATGGAGCCTGCAAACACAAGGCCACTGGTACAGTGCTGATACCCATATCCCCTGAAACCTCTGACAACAACGTATTCTGGACTATGAAAACCTGTCCCTGTCTACTTACAGAATACTTTCATTTAACTCATAGGAACTGCAAACATGGATCCAGAGAGAAGGTTATTGTTTTTTGAAGCTTTGATTCCTTTAAATTAACTTGACATTTAGGAGTGAAGCACAGAAAACTTCTGCAATACCCTACAGAGCAGTTCTCAGAGAAGCAGACACTTTGACCAGCAAGAATGGCTGAGGGTGAAGCTAAACTTACTAATGAGAAGAGAAAGAATGGAACGAAGCAAAGCTGGCCATAAGAAGCAAAACAAACAGGGTGCACATGAAAAACGTGTAAAATATGTCCTGGCAAGATCAGAAAAGATCTATGGATAGCATACAGAAATCTTACATTATCTTCCACTATATACAAGGTCAAATGACATATCCCAATATACTGGGCAGGCATTTAGTAGAGCTGAACTGAATGCATTTAATCATTTGAAACGAAGGTGAAAGATTACTCAATCCATACGCTCTATACAATCAAACATGCCGATAAAAAACCTGGAATAGGTTGACACTCACTCTGCATTATTCTGTTTTTAGCAAGTCTGCTTCTCCCACAGGACACAAAGTCATTCCTATTAGCCATACCTGAATACGCAGGTATGTGGATACACAGAGCTCCAGGCACCACAAATTCCTATTGCCCCATATACCTTACAAGGTGTTTTTGTAATTTAACATACAGATGTGCTGCTTAGCCACAAAGAGAGGTACCCCCAAGGTTATGTTGTGGGAAGGGAAATGATGCTCAGCACGTTTCAGGTCAAATATTTCACATTTCTAATGAGTAAACAAAATTATAGCATGTTATGTTGTAAAGAGCAGCCTTTAGTATACATCCACCACAGAAAGGAGACTATTTCCTAAAAATCCAAATAACACTAATTTATTTTCAGATCTGTTTGATTCAAGGTTATGGTTGGTTTGGGGCATGCTATCAGCAGCATGGTTAACTGGCCATGCACCCTAGGAGGCTAAATTTCTTAAAGGATGTTGCTTGAGCTGATTAAATGAAAGTAACTGTTTGAATTTGGCCTGGACAACCTTAGGAGTAGTGTGAGAGGAGTAAGATAATGATAGATCAGGACAAGAGGTAATGGGCACAAACTTGAACATAGGAAGTTCCATCTACACACAACGGGGAACTTTACTTTGAGGGTTGCAAGGCCCGGGAAGAGGCTGCCCAGAGAGGTGGTGGAGTCTCCATCTCTGGAGACATTCAAACCCCGCCTAGATATGTTCCTGTGCAACTTGCTGTAGGTGGACCTGCTTTGGCAGAGGGGTAGGACTAGATGATCTCCAGAGGTCCCATCAAACCCCGTGTCATTCTGTGATTCTATAATAATTACCTGGAATCTCACTTGGGCCTTAAAAAAACACTCATTTGCACAAAACTGCAAGGTCTCACCACCTTGGAAGACAACAGAGAAAGCATTGATGGCAGACAGCCTTTCACCTCCGTGCTGCCTATTTCACCTGTGAGACCCCGAGGCAGAACCCTGGAGCCAGTCCTTTCCCTCCACAAGCCCCATCCGCAACTCCCACACCTGGCTAAAAAACTGGAAAAAGCCTGGCTCCACATCCTTACTGTGTGACTCAGGCTCATTTCTGTTTATACTCTTATGAGCTGAAGAATGACAATGACTAGTAGCTATACAGATAAATAAAGTATATTAAGTCACAGGAAGTAAAAAGGGAAAACCATTAATTTATTTTTAGAAACCTGTTCTTGCCATTCATCAGAAAAACAACATTCAAAAGCATGCAGCAAGATACAAGCATCTGGATGAGGTTTGCTGACCACATACCAACATTCAGACTACACACAGAGAACCATTTTCCTTCTTTAGGCCAGTCTCAGACTCGGTGCCAGGAGCACAGGATACAGACAATCATGTAGTAGTTTCCACTAGCGAGCCTCATGAAAAGGGTGCTTTCACCACACGTGCTATGGCTGCTTCGACATGGTCTGTTTAGTCTTATCCTTTCATAGAATCTTACAATGGTTCAGGTTGGAAGGGATCTTAAAGATCATCAACTTCCAACCCCCCTGCCCTGGGCAGGCACACCTCCCACCAGACCAGATTGCCCAAAGCCCCATCCAACCTGGTCTTGAACCGCTCCAGGGATGGGGTTCAAGCTTCTCTGGGCAACCTGGGCCAGACTCTCACCACCCTCACAGGAAAGAATTTCTTCCTGAGATCTCATCTAAATCTCCCCTCTTTCAGTTTAAAACCGTTACTCCTCATCCTATGGCTCCACTCCCCAATAAAGAGTCCCTCCCCATCTCTTCTGTAGCCTCCTTTAGGGACTGGAAGGAGCTCTAAGGTCTCCCTGGAGCCTTCTCTTCTCCAGGATGAGCAACCCCAACTCTCTCAGTCTGTCCACATAGCAGAGGGCTCCAGCCTTCTGAGCATCTTTTGGCCTCCTCTGGATCTGCCCCAACAGGTCCACGTCCTTCCTGTGCTGCGATCTCCAGAGCTGGACACAGTACTCCAGGTGAGGTCTCACCAGAGTGGAACAGAGGGGTAGAAATTCAGCTGATACCTCCCTTAGGATACACTGTGGCACCATCCCAAACAGTTCTACATATACCTCCCATCAGCAGTGTCCACATCAGGTTAAACACAACAGAAAAGGTCTCAAGGTCTAGATCCCCTTCTCCGTATAAACAGACCGTGCCAATGCTAACCAAAAACAAATTGGGGATTTAATATGCGGTTGAGCATCCGCTCAACTCCCAGAAACACAGCAGCAAACACAGTACGCCCACACATCCCTTCATTCTCCTCCTCTTGCTGGGTTGCCAAAATACAATGCGTCCATCAGAAAATCTTTTCAGGACAATAATGCTGCAACATACTGAGATGAATTTGATGGTATTTGCATAAAAGCTTCCATCTTCTGCAGTCTGCAGTAAATTTCTGGGCAATCATACCACAAGCATAAGGTCATGCCGTATTTTGAATCTTTGCCTGCCAAAATCTGGGGAGAATCGCAGAGCACATTCATTGACATATCTTGCGGTACATCGTCAGCCAAGATGCTATAGCACAAATGATCAGACATAAATACAGAATAGGTTTTTCTTTGACTGTTAATGCTGTGATGGACACGTTTCTGCCACTTTTCTGACTTCAAAGCAGTAAAAACCTAAAACTTTGAGTGATGCTTAGCCCTCAAAATTCCACCTTGGCTCTCTTTCCTTTTCTTAAGAACAATTATAAAGCTCCCACAATATCATGTTAAAAAGAAGAGCTTTAAAATGTATTCAGAGGACTCTGCATTCCTTACTTTACCTCTATAATGTTACTGCAGTCAGTATCTGCTCACTTTTCCTGTCCACTTTTTAGAAATGTGTCCCAAATCTGCACTGGAAATGGAATTTAGTTGCCAACCTTTTCCCTTTTTTACTAACCGAGTGCTGTGAAATGTGTTTCTTTCTCCCTCAACAAAATTCTTCTTAGTGAACCTTACTTATCAACACACAGATCCCTACTGCATATTCCAAGTTTGTTCTGCAAGCAGGACATCAGCTGACGTCAATGGAGATGTCCAAGAGGCAACAAATATTTGCTATGTGTTTAGAAAACAAAGTTTTTTTTCTCATTCTAGTCCATACTCATCAAGTTTCTCCCTACACAGGAAAAAAATAGAGGGAAAGGTAAGACAGCAGGACTGGGAGCCAGGAATACATAACTTGTAAAAACTGATGTCATGATAAAGTTAAATAATTTATAAGATATAAAACCAGCAGTTAATGCCTGCAAACCACTCAGCCTTTTTATAACAGATTTCAGATTTTAAAACTCCCTTGGAGCACTTACAGTCACGTACAAAAAGTCATAGGTGTTTGTGTCAGCTTGAAAAGAAAAAAAAAGAAAAAAAAAAAAAAGTCCTGTTTTTTAGAGCTGTGGTCTGAAAGGACATTTCAGTGATTATATATATTATTAATACACCACTCATAGGAATGAGAATGTACATCCAGGTTCTAGCACAGATACAGAGCTGCCAAGGATAAATCAGATATGCAGATAAGGTAAGCAGGCAAAGATACTAAAGAGGAACGGCACTGGCTCTAGAGTTACTACTATTCTTTTTATCATTTCCAATCTGGAAATAGTTTCCGTAATGGCTGGAAGGACGGACCGCCAGTAGAAAGTTCAAAGATGTGAACTGTGGGAGCCTGAAGAAGAGAGAAAACACTGGCATGTGGGCCAGCCGCAGAGGAGAGGCAACGCTGCTCCGGGGACAAGGCCCTGGAAGCATCAAAGCCAAGTGAAAGGGCAGAGCAGGCGGCGCCGCACAAAGGGACAGAGCAAACGAGAAGCGCGGATGAACGCGGGGACACGGGTCAGCTGTCGGCAGATAAAGGCTGAAGGATAGAGGGAGGTGAGGGGGCAGGGAGAAGGGCTGGCCCTCCCACCAGGATGTAGTACTACTTTCAGAAAGAGAGGGATGAGGGATACAAATCAAAGGCTAAAGCAAATAAAGATCTATTTCCCTTGAGGGTATGCGGGCTAGCCTGCGAAGCAGCGGCGGTGACTAATGCAGCCCGGCACGAGGAGCTTTGCTTCCTGCACATCCAGAGCCTCCCAAGCAAGGCAGCCATTGTGGTTGTCTCTAAAAGGCCTGTATTTGCCATAAATTACCTCGCAGTGACAACGGAGACACCAGTACCCTTTTGCTCCTCAAAGTACCAGAAGAGAGTTGGGCGCCGTTACCCGCATCACTCCGTTGCATCACTGGGATCGAAGAGCTGGCCCAAGATGACTTAGCACCATTGAAAATAACACGGTGAGAGGGTCCCCGCAAGCACGGAGGCTGCCAACCCCTGAAAATTTTTGTAAAACCCCTCTTGGGGTTTGTTTGCACCTCCGACAGAACTGGGAGTCCTCCCATAATCTCAAATTTGGCAGCAAACACGGGGGAGGGAAGGGAAGGTGAATATTCCCACGCCGGCACACGTTGTCCCCAGTTAAAACACTTTTGCAGTCTCTGAAAGTAGGCAGAACTATTTCATGCCACTATCACTAATTTGGCTTCTAAAATAAAAATACGAGGATGTGTGCAGAAGTACTTTTTCAGAATCCCTGAAAACACTTGCAAGAAAAGAAAAAATTTCTTTTCATGGCTTCTGTTTGTGGAGCTCATCAGTCTAATGATTCACCTACAAAGTGGCCCAACACCTCTACATGAAATGAACGTTTGAGAGCTTCAGCATTTCAAACTCCCCACCATCTTGCTGAAGGACAATGCCAAGGATTGGCCAGGCACTCTTCTGGAGGCTGCTCGGTGCTTATGGCTTGCACAGACCTCCTCCCTGTGCTGACCACCCTCTGCAGCAAATGAAGGTCCAGCAGAGGGTTCAGCCTTTGGATGGCACAGGGCAAAGATTTACAAGAACACTGATAATGCAGAGCAGGATGCTCTGTGCAGAGGCTGATGAGAAGTCACAACCCTTGCTGTATGGTGTGATACAGCCATATATTTAGCATGATGCTCTCAATGCAAACAACTTCTCCCTTCTTTGCCTCCTGGAGAAGTCTCTGCTCAGGAGGGTGACTTCCTGAGGACCCAGCTGTGTAAGATGCCAAGCACAGCCCAGTGAGTGCTAAGTATCCCCACCAAAACGGAGAGGAAAATGAGCAAACGTAGCATCCGTCAGCCTTTCACACAGTAAAGTCCTGAAGTTCATCATGCCTGTTACAGTCCCTTCCTTTTTTCCTTTTCCCCAAAGTGATCCTAATTTAAAGCGAGCCTTATTTTCCAACCACAGCACGTCCTCAAGCATTTCCTTTTCTCAAAATCGCCAGAATCCAAAGGGTGTAATTAAAGTCAAAAGGGACATTTTTCCCTTCCTGGTGCCAATAAATACTGCTACTTCCCAGGGTTACTCTCCTGCCTTCTGTTTTGGCATGCTACTTTTACCCCACATTTCATTTCATTTCATACCCTTACAAGCCGTGGAGCTGTAAGGACCTTACCAGTGCATCCACCACATCTGGCTCCTCAGCACCCCATTTCCCACCACCCCAATGCTCTGTAAGAGCTCCCAGTGACTGAGAAATTGCCCTGCCTGTTCCCAGTCTCCCTTGAGGACAAGGCACGTTTCCCGCAGTGATCTGGTGGTCCGAGGCTCAGCCCCCAGCCAGAACTGGCTCTCTATGTGCTCATCCCCAGAAATTAATAAGTTATTACTACAAATTAAAATATTAAGTTAATGATGTGCATGACTGCAAGTTACAGAGCTGGAAAAGAAGTCCTAATTAAATCAATATGGTTATTAGTCCCTTGTCACCTCTGATTAATTATTAGCTTAATATGCTTCATCATTTTTGCTGTTAATGGAAATAGCTGCAGTGCTACCGTGGGAAGCAGGGTAATACAGAGGAGAAACCTACAGAGCCAAGCTGGAAGTCCCAGCTCTGCCTTGAATAATATCATCCAGAGGAAGGGGAAAAGTTTTTCAGAGGAAAAAGGGAAAACATTTCATTTTCTGTGGTGATAGTCCTGATGACACTTAAGATGGTGACAAAAAACTCTCATGGTTTTCAAAGGGGTCGGATGTTTGCTCAGGGAATTTTTGATTGCTGAAATGTAAGGAGCAAAACTTGATTCCTAACCCTGTGCCACTTGTTCCAGTGCCTCTAAGCCTTTCTCTGAAGTGACAGGATATCACTGTGGTCCTTTCAGAAGGCAACACGCCAGTACCTTTCCCCAGAGCCCAACCCCAATTCTGACCCTCACCCCTTCTTCATTCCATCCACTCATTACCCAGACCATAAGGAAGGAGTTGGCATAAAATAAACTGGCAGCTATCAGCTGCAATGCCTGGGTCCTTAGGGCACAGATGTAGCTGAGGACACCTGTCCCTTCATGCCACCTAAAGAGCCAAAAATAATGTACTGAGGGCACTTTTTTCAATGCTTGTGAAAAGTAAAATCATGCTTTGGTTGTAGGTAACTGATAGTGTTTACCCAGAGCTCCCCTTCATTTTCCCATCTTCTCACTGACTCCGTGTCTTCCCTAACTCCTTATAACCAGCACATTTCCTTATCTGCCTGCAGGAGGGGTTTTTTGAGCATAAAGACCATGTAAAAAAAGGATGGTCCTCCACATCTCTCCAGCAATAACACAAAAGTTATCACAGAACTGTGTGGGATTTGCACCTCCGTACGTAGATCCTCTATGTAATTAGGCAGGAGTTTCACCTTATAAACAGCTTTTACAAACAAGCTCTTTGGGATAGGTTATCAACAGCAATACAAGCACACGCTTCCGAGAACAGGAGCTGCTCCTTGAACTCATTAATGAAGCTGGTACACAGCGTTCACGCTGCTAATGGGCGATTCAGTAAATTAAATAGAGAACCTCACTATAAACCACTATGTAAAGTTTCTCAAAGATAAAGAGCCACTCGAACAATTTCTCAGGACTCTCACCCTATCACTGCGATTACCTCCCGATAAATTGCCACCTGCCCCATGAGTAATGGTAGAGCTTTTTAGTGTGATTTTTATCATTTAAGCCTCTGACCGGTATCTCTCTTAATGCAGTGGGATAACACTCCCCCTTCCCATGCTCCATTCGCTTTCCATTTCAGGGTTTAAAAGTTTGAGCTCCTTCTTATTGTAATAAATAAGTTAAGGTGAGACAATCAGTGACACACAGAAGCCCCGACCCCAAGTATTTAGATATAAAAAAAAAAACACCCCACCACCCAGATAGGCTTTATGTCAAACATTAAAGAAATAGTTTTCTTTACATTCTGAAAGCTCTGGCTAGCCTAAGGGCTGAGGGCATTTCTTTTAGAAATGGGTTGAACTCCAGTGAAATATTTGGCCATTTAACGAGTAGCCTCTAACGTTTTCATGGGAATCCAAAAAGGAGGAGTAAAGGAAAGGGCTCCCCATGCTATTCTTAGCTGCAAACAGTTAGATTTGGAATTTTGATTGTAAAGCATGGAATTTATAAATGGTGCCATGCTAAATTTACTTCATTTGTATACAATTCAGCTGGATAATCAAGTGTGTTCCAGTATGTTCCTGGTTAGCATCTCAGTTCTAGTTTTATTGTCTCTAAACTGGTAGAAAAATGCATTTAGTCAAGAGAGCCTGTAAAATCTGTGTCCCAACGCGTGTGCGGGGAGGTTTTACACGCAGAGTGTGTGTGTGTGCGTGCAGATTTTATAGAAATGCATCTGTGGGTGCACACGCATGCACACAGACACCGAGCTGGGATTTATTTCTAGAGGGAAGCCGAGGAAATTCCCACCCCCTACCATTTAAACGCTCTGCTCTTTGGCTCCAAACGTTCTGTAACTTCTCAGCCAAGGAATGTATTTTTTCCCCTTCCAATCTATATAATTTGCTTTGCTGCACACATTAGTTAATGATACGAAGATACACGATGTAGCCAGTCCTGGAAAAACATTACTGACAATCTGAGACAGACCCATTTTAATTTTTTTTTTTTTTTTTTTTTTTTTTTGCTCGTCTCCCGCGGCAGAGTGTGAATTAACAGCAGTCATCAACTCAAGGATTTATCCCATATACTTTGTACTCCAGCAATTTCTCATCATTAGATTGGCTTCCCCGGGGGTCAGACGAGCTTTTAATTACTATATTAATGTAGGTAACGAGGACTTCACGCTATTTTACGCTTTCGGGGGCGGGAGGGGGAAGACGGGAGACGGCTACTTTATTTCCCTGCTACTTCGCGGAGATTATTCCTGGATTTTTAAAAATAGGCGATGAAACGCTAATAATAAATCCCTTATCGGGGCACTCGGGGCGGGGGGCCGAGGCGAGCGGCCGCCCGCGGAGCCGCTTTCCCAGCCAGCAAGGAGCGCACAGCCCCCCCCCCCCGCATCCTCCCCCCCCATCCCCGCACCTTCCCAAGACTTACGCGGTCCCCAGGGCGCTGCGGTCGGCAGCCTCCGCAGGTGGATCTCATCCTTATCCATCTCCTATCCGAGCCCCCGCAGCCCAGCTCCCGCTTGGTACCAAACCGAACTTGCCAGGATCCCTCCTCTTCCTCCTCCTCCTCCCTTTTCCCCCCCTCCTCCCTGGTGGTTTTTTGGGGAGGGCGCGTTCATCCAGCGAGCGGCACCGCGCAGCTCCCCGCCGCCCCCCGGCCAGACTTTAAATACGGGCGCCGGGCGGCGGCCCGTCCCGCCGGGAGCGCGGCCCTCCGCGGGGAGCCGGCCCTCCGAGTGACGCCGCCGGCTCCGCCGCTCTCCTCCCCGCCCGCCGCCCCCGCGGACGTTGCGCGGAGCTCCGCGCCTACCTGCGGGGGGGGGTATGAAGGGGGCTGACCTGACCTTGGGCGCCGGAACGACGGCGGCAGCTGCCGGGGAAGGGAAGAGACGGGCGCGGGGGGGGGGGGGGGAGAAGCGCGTCCGCGAAAGGTCAGCGCGCCCTGCGCGCCCGCGGAGCGGTTTGGGCAACGGGGGGCAACTCCGCCGGGCTCTGCCGGAGCTGAGCCCCCTGCGCTCCCTGGAATGAAGCCCATTTAACTGTTTCCCAGCTCCTTTTCCTGTTTTGTTTTTTTTTTTTTTTTTGGGGGGGTGGCTTTTTGTTTGTTTGTTTTTTAATGGGGGTTAAAAGCTCCCGCACCTTTCAGTTTAATAAATTATTCAGTTTAATAAAACGGGGGGGGGGGGGGGGGGGGGGGGGGGGGGGGGGGAGGGAGAGGGAGGGGAGAAGAAAAGAAGAAAAAGAGAAAAAGCACATCTTGGTGTTCACCAAAGTGAACTTCACCCGAGTTCCAGGCTGGAGCCCTCCCCAGCCCAGCTCCCCCCTTCCCCACCTGTGACACATTGACCTCCAGCCAGATTATTGCCACCTGCCTTCCCCTCCCCAGCTCTGGTCCAGGAGGGATGCTCTGAATATCCCAGTGCACACCAACAAACTCACAGAAATCTATTGAGTTATCTTTTTTTTTTTTTTTTTTTTTTTTTAAAGTGTGAGGTGTAAAATAGCTGCCAGTTGCTTTTTTACACCTCCAGCTGGGTGGCTGCAGTATTTACACAGGATTTTGAACAGGATTCCAGGCTTCTCCATCTCCACAGGCTTAAACCCCTCTCCAGTGTCCCCCAGGGATTCCCTGGTCTTCTCCAAACCTGCTCCCGTGCTGTGCTGCAGAAACCCACTTTGGCAGAACCGACACAGATTTATCCGTGCTGTTCTCTGACTGCTTTCTCTTCTTTTTTTTTTTTAATCTGAGACATGCACTTAACCCTCAAAAAATGTGTTCATATGCGTGCAAGAAGGAAACAGGCTCAGCAGGCTTCCTGACTTCTGGCAGGCAGCCCCCAAGTGCCCCAGGATCTCTCTATGGGGGCTCCTTGCACTGCTGCTGCACCCAGACCCTTCTCGGTCCCCTCGCACCCACAAAAGGGACATCCCTGAGTGGCACCTTGCTGGTGGTACTCACCCCCAGGCTAGGATGTGGAGCCACAGCCAGACAGCCTGTGGGGCTGAGCAATCTCCTCTCCCCTGCTCAGAAAACAGGGTACCCAGCACCATTGGGGGGGTATCACTGGATTCCCTGAGGCACGGCAGTGAACGGACACCGCTCCCGCTAAGATCACGGTCCTAATTCCACTCTCCACTCCCCTTTGTTATCAAAAACAGAACGGGTTATGGCTCAGATAACTCTCTGCGACTGTATTTTTAAAACTGTCAAAGCATCTTTCTCGGGTTGGTCAGAAGTTTGACACAAGGGATAGAAAACACATTGAGATAAATATATAAACAAGGGATGTTTTGCATATGGACTTTTCCTTCATGGAATATCGCCTCTAGAGGCTTTGACACTGAATCGGGATGCTTTGGGGATATATTTTGTATCTTTTTAGTCCTTTTTAACTTTTGTGCTTTTTGGAAATAGTATGGATTTTGACTGTTTTTAAAAATGCCCATTACTTGGTTTATTATTAGCAGAAGAGAGGGCAAGTAGAGCCCTAGAAGAGCTGAACTGCAGCCTCGCTCCCTGGCTTGCTTAACTGGAGATCAAAGGCACTTGGGGAGCATGCTCTTTTTTCCTTTGCCTAAAACTGACTTATTTTGGATGGAGATTTGCGGCAGAACCAAATGTGGGCACAAGACCAACATATATATTTGTTTTATGAATGTGAAACACAAAGAAATCTGGAAATAATGCCAGATTCCAGTATCCTATCTCGGAATGACCACAAGCTCCATGAGCAACTGCTGAGGGAGGGAACCCAGACCAGACTCATGCACGTACAGGGCAGGCACAGCATCAAAGGGCTACCTTTTCTGCAGGTAATTCTCTCCTGGAAGCCCAGGCAGAGGCAGGCCAGCTGATCGGTGACATCATTTGGTAACAAGATTTTAGGAAGTTTTAGTCTGACAAGCAGAATTTAAAAAAATTAAGCTTATATTCCAGCCTCTTGCCTGGAAAAAACTAAAAATAAAGCTAACGTTGCTCCCTCATTTTAGGTGTTTAAGTGTTAAGAGGTAATAATTTATTTTAAAAGTGTCCTGAAAATTAAAGTACCTTAATTTCCTAGTATTATTTTAGAAGGTCCTGGGCTGACATGGCCCAGATTTGAGTGGACATGTAAAAATCTCAGTGTGCTGTGGAAGCTGTGCTCCACCTGGCAGTACTGAGAGGCAGGAGGAGAAGTTTCCTTCCCAGTCCCCTGGATGGGCTTTAGCAGATCCCTCAGCTGCTTTGGAAGAACCTGTTGTTGGAAAGAGCTATAAAGATAATGGGAAAATCATGCATCTGGACAGAGGCTGCCTGAGCTCCATCACTCTGGGCTATTTCATTTACCTGTCAATATTCCCCAGGCTCCTCCCTGTGCGTGTACAGACTTTGTCATTAGACTCACATCCAAGGCTGGACCACTCTTGCACCTGAAGTGACAGAGCTGAGCAGTGGGGCTGCTCAGACTCTGACCACGCACGAGAGCAGAGGAAATACGATTTGTCTTTTCAAGAGCCCCATGAGCTAAAATAGGCTGTTGAGCTGATGGGAAGCAGAGACTCCAGCTACAGTTTTCTTCCTTAGCGTGTGATAAACCCAGTGTGCCATCTCAACACATACTTGTGAGAAGAATGGTAAAGGGACAGAGAATCTACTGTCTAGGCAATAAAACAAAAATGCTTTCTTAACAATTTAGGAAGGAGACAGTGCTGCTTGGCATCTGCACCTATAGTAAGTGCGCTTGTCCGAAATATTTATAGTCTGTTCCTGCAAAATGTATTGTGTACCTTTGTAACAATAATAATGCACTTCTCAGCTCCTGCCATTTGGAGCCAAGCAAAAGCTCTGGGTGTTCAGGGTGCTCAAGCTCTGAGGAAATGCCTGTGTTTAACACCGGTCCCACCATCCCAGTTGGCAAAAGAAACCAACCAGCCCACTGACCCCCTCTCTGAACTATTTTTATGAAGTCTTTTACACTTTTGAGGGGCAGGCAGTGAAGGCAGGGATACACTCCAGCTCTCTTTTCGGCCGGGCCATCCGGAGATAAGAGCCCATATCCCTGGCAGCCACCCGAAACGGCATGAACACAATCACATGATGGTGAAACAAGCCCTGGCCGTGGCGGTGACAGCCACGTAGCCCCTGCCTCCTCGCCGTCGCCACCACGCAATGCTCTCCCTGGCTGTCGTCGATGCACACACCCCAACAAATCTTAGTGGCTATGTTGTACGTGAGGGAGAGAGTCATCTTCCAGAGAGCCTGGAAATCACAGGCACAATGGGGGGAAGATAACCAGGGAAGAAGTCACAATATGAAAACGAAGACATACCCAGAAAAATTAGCAGGTGGCAAGATTAAGATAAACAGGAAGGGATTTTTTCCCGCATTATATACTGAAACCATAGATTGTTGTGTAGATTATTATATAATAGTAAATATGACAAAACCATAGGTATGGAGCATCGTTACATTTTCAAGCGATACAAGTGAAGTAAGAAGCAGAGCTTTTTTAAAAAAAGGGATGAGAAACATTTATGAAAAATAAGTCCGGTGGTGTCTACTGTAGAAAGTAGTCTGGCTGTAATTTTCAGCTCAGTAAGCTCTTAAGCCTCTGGTTGTTGGAAAGGCATTTGTGGGGAAGGATGTTCTGTTTCTTATCTCCTTTCCTTCCCACTGACAGACACCGGGTCCTGGGCTAGATGGACCTCAGCGTGTGGCTGAGAACACTTAGCATTTGTATAGAGCTCATGTACCTAAAGCACAGAATATTTTAGTTGTTATGAACTCATTTAGGTCAAATGTAGTTCTGTGTTGCAATTATCGAACAAATACTGCTAAAAACATTATTTCATCAATGCCCCAGTCTTCCAAGTGCTCCTGTTTGTGCTTATATTAAATATTCCCTCTGTGAACAGTCTCTGCTTTTTTTTTGTGTGTGTGTGCGTGGGATTTAACGTTTTGCCAACGTTGAGTGAGAAAAATGTTACTGTTTGTAAATAGAAGTGTCTAGTATGCCCAAATACACGCTCAAAGCTGAAGGCAGTTTAAGGACTGAATCAAACAATGTCTATAGTGAAAAACATCCACTACTTCACAGGTCTTTGCCTGTGCCAACAGCAAAAGCAGGTTGGAGGTCCTCACACACTCCCTAAATTAAAAATAAATATTTAGGATGACTGATTTTCGCAAGTTTAGACAATTTAAAAGAAGTGAAAAATTAAGTTCTGCATAAGAGCTGAAAAAAATGAGAAGATGATTCCCCTGCTTCTGTGTATGTGAAAACTACTCCCTTTCTCATGTCCCCATGAAATGCTTTCACTGGTTACTTTTAGCCACTATGGATATGTGCAGGGTTTTCCCATTAATGCTGCTAAAGTTTCCAAGTGTCATTTTACAAAAGTTAGAGGAACCTCCCACTTCTTCCCTCCGCAATTTACAGTTGGAAGTTAACACCACCCAAGAGCCCAGCCAGGACTTTGAAATTAAATTAGAAGATGCTGTAAACTCTGTTCACAGGAATGGCAAGAGAGGAGATTTGACTCAGACCATGTGAGTCACAGTTGGTCTCTGATTCTCCCCTTGCTACTGATGGAAGGAAATTCTGACAGCCCTGGCTGGCCCAGCTGTGCTGGCCAGAGGGGTGGGGGAGTGAAACTGAGACCACTCCAGATTTTTTTTTTAACCCTCTGCCTTTGGATCCAATCCCCCTCTCTATCCCAAAGCAGATTTAACTGGACCCAAGCTACTGCTGATCTGAGTTTTCCCGACTCGTGGGATTCCTCCAGAAGCTTGAAACTGGTGATGGCAAACTGGTGCTGTGCTTAAAATTATCCTTGCATTTAGAAAAGTTTTTTCCTAATCTCAATCCATTCTTGCTATAGAGCAAGTCTATCGGTCCATGGCCATTTCCATTAGACAGGAAAGTGTCTGTTCCCTTCCTTTAGATCTGCATGGCTAACAGTTAGCAGCAGCTATCAATCACCTTCTTGAACTGAAAATTCAGGTAACCAAGATAGGAGAAATAAGAACAGCTTTCATGTATCTTTGGTTTTCCTTTTTTTTTTTGCTTCTGTGTGCAAACAGCAGCTGCGTGCTGGGACCTGCCTCTGGGTCTTTGCTCTTAAGCAATGAAGTTTAGAAAAAGCAAATTGCTTTCCAGAAGTGCCTCCTATAGCTTTACTGCCACTTGAATCATACAGAGGAAAAGAGGGTGAATTATTTACCTGTGACTTGACTTGCCACTCTTCACATTTATAGGAGCCAGGATTTCCCACGACACACATTTAGTCTAGGTGTTCACTGTAACTTCTTTTTTGAACCTGCAATTATTGCACCATTTATAAAGGAAGCAGCAAAGTCTCTTCTTATAAGATACAAAGAGGCACTAGTAATGATTCAAACTAATACCCTTTAAGTAGCTTGGATACTGGAAGAATGTAGCCTATGTGCTACAGTCATCTACAAGACATCTACAGGGCAGAGAGACAGCAGAATTAGCAGCCTGCACAGACTGGCAGCCCACTAAGAGACAAGTTTTTAACACTTCATTAACAGCAGTGGGAGTTTAGCCATCAGAAGCAGTGGTTTTCATATGCC
The DNA here is from genome assembly GCA_004320125.1 of Scolopax mira. Lineage (NCBI taxonomy): Eukaryota > Metazoa > Chordata > Aves > Charadriiformes > Scolopacidae > Scolopax > Scolopax mira. The sequence goes on from BJBW01003085.1 coordinate 135,194, forward strand.
AACAACTGAACACTTTGATATCCTCACTAGCTATCAGCAGATATGCCCCTAAAACAGCTCAAGATTTGACTAGAGATTAGACTCTGAAAAGCTCAGAGATCCTGTAGCACTTCCAGAAGGATCTGCTGGTGCTTCTAACCTAATCTGCTGGTGGCCACCTGTCCCTCTCTCCAGTACAACAGAAAACATACCTACAGTCCCAAACCATCCAGCCCACCTCCCAGCCAGCCAGGAGCCCAGACTGATCTCCATGTCCCACACCCAGCTCAAGTGCCACAAATGAAGAAGCCAAAAGTCTTTTTATTCCCTGGTGATTGCCCAGAGGGTCCCTCCCTTCCCACCACTCCCATCTCCTTGCAGAGTGGGTGGTGGGGGTGCCCCTCAGTTGGCAGTGTGGCCACTGGTGGGAAGATGCTGAAGCCTCCATTAACCCTGTCCAGGCTGCTGCCACCTGTGGTGTATGTGATTCTGTCACAAGTGCATTTTGTGCAGGTGGGACCTGACAATTTCAGACCTTTAAGATCTATACAACAGTTCACGAAAATTAGCAAATTAGAACTTGTGTGAATGAGCAAAGATCCAAAGTTCTAATATTACCAGACCGCAGTGTAACAGCAGAGAACTTGAGCTAATATGTGGGTAATATTGCACACGATCATATGTCTGCTTTTTTGAAATTTAATTACTACAGTACAAGTCTCGATGGTCTACATACAGCAATTATCTCCCAAGTAACATACAAATGTTATAAGGTCTTTCCATGAACATGAGATATTATCAGTGAAATTACACCTGACTATCACTGAATTGTAGGTTTAAATTCTATACTTTCATATATTCAGTTAGACTTGCTGGTAACAGGTGTTTTCTAGGTTTTTGGTGGTGGTTTTTTGTTGTTTTTTTGTTTTTTAAAACTGGTTAAATTATCTATTTTAGTATCCACAATTTATCTCCAAGGTGTTTGTGGTTTAAACATAAGAATCATGAATTCAGTCAGGACCTTTGTGAAGGCTCCCTGGAAACAGGGAACAATGAACCGAGAATCCAGCCCAGGGCTGTGAGTCAATACCAAGTTCAGAGATTCACCAATATTTTCCAAAACATGAATATCCAAGGACCTGCCTGAGAGACTTGGAGGATGATGAGCTGGTTGAAGAAATGGTTGTGTGCACTTTTCCAGCCTCAAACCTCTGTGTTTCTGCAGGGCAGGTACTGAAAGAAAGAAATGCAGAAAATTTTGGAGAAGAATGCTTTAATATGCAATCATCCATCTGGGACAGGGTATGCACAACTTAGCATCACCTGCAATAGATGAGTGCTGGTCTTGGGAATTAGATATGGTTCTATCCTCATGTACATGTTTTTGAATATCAAATGGATCCAAGAAAGAATATAGATTATTTTTTTTTCCACATTGTACTTTGAATCTATATAAATAAAATAGTGCAGCAGTGTTTCCTGGTCAGATGGAACAGCACATACTTCCCAGCAGTGTATCTGTCGATAAAACTTGCTTGTCTATATCCAGCTGGGTAATTAAGATTAACGAAACCGTGTCAGTTTTAATTGTACACAAATGCGCCAGTAAAACGCATCACTTACAGCACACTGATGTTTTAAAAGCAAGTGCCTGACCCTGTGTGTTGCCACAGCCCGGGCCTCTGCTTTCCTCAAAGCATCTCGGGTGTAAATCAGGGTGGGAAGTCAGGCAGAGCAGGAAGCGATGACGAAACCAAGGTGACGCAAAAGCCTGTAAGTGCAGGTCAGGCTGAGTGACGAGAGGGCTGGACAAGAAGGGACAAAAACGTTTGGTAAAAAAACGCTTGTAAGCTCATGGCATCTTATTCATTGTGACTAAGCCAAGGTAGAACTTCTTCAATTAGCTGTTGCTGTGTGTCAGGGCAGATGTGACATCCGGGCCAGTTCTTCAGCTTTAGTGTCACCTTCTCCACCTAATCTTAATAAATCTCTTTATTGCACCATTTGGGAGTTAATCTGTCATTTGGGAATTTTTTTTGTAGCTCACCCTTGAGACTGTCAAAGAGATATCTATCTGCAAGACAAGAAGAACGGGTCATTGCACTACTATTGTTGTCAGGACTGCGATCCAAGAGGTACCATGCAGTACTGTGTGCAGGTCTGGAGCCCTCAATATAAGGAGGACATGGACCTGATGGAGGACATGGGCCAGAGGAGAGCCACAAAAATGATCAGGGAGTTGGAGCACCTCTGCTCTGAGGACAGGCTGAGGGAGCTGGGGTTGTTCAGCCTGGAGAAGAGGAGGCTCCAGGGAGACCTAAGAGCGGCCT
>BJBW01003085.1:137599-158317 GCA_004320125.1 Scolopax mira
CCAGGGAGGTGGTTGAGGCCCCTTCCCTGGGGACATTCAAGGTGAGGCTGGATGAGGCCCTGGGCAACCTGGTCTAGTTGGGGGTGTCCCTGCTGACTGCAGGGGAGGTCGGACTAGATGGCCTTTGGAGGTCCCTTCCAGCCCAGTGGGTTCTATGATTCTATCACAGAATCACAGAATCTTAGTGATTGGAAGGGACCTTTGAGATCATCGAGTCCAACCACATTAAAAAAAAAAAAACAAAACAAAAAACCACCTTAAAAAATAAAACCACCACCCCAAAAAACCCCAATCAGAGGTGAACTGTCTTTCAGGAGAACTCGAATCACAGCAGCCTCTTGCACATCCACAGATGAAAAACTGAATTTGAGAGGTTTTAGGAAGTTCTGTGTGTATTGTTTATGAAGATCCAAGTGGGAAATAGATACATTCACAGAAATTTCTGGTGATTCATATCCATCTCAAAATCAGCTCATTAATATTCCCTTTAAAAACATAGGAGCTTCAAGAGCTCTTAAAATTTGCTGGATACTTGTATTTTGCTGGGATAGTTGCCACCCACCCAACCTGAGTCTGGTCCCTGCTCTTCTCCTAACTTGATGCCATAGTCTAGCAGTTCTTTTTCACCTGCTGGGTTGCCAACATGCTTTGTCCTATTCTTCTAAGTCACAAAAGATGTGATGGATGCAATCTTCTGCCATTAACCAGGACCACAGTAAAATATGTGCTTGGCAACATGCCCACTTATCCAAATCCATCTGTGTTCATGCTAGGATGGAAAAATGTGTTTTTTTCCCATTCTGTGTTCCTGAACAAGAATAAGGAGGAGCTCTGGACATTATTTACTATATACCTAACTTTTTTTTCTTTGACCTATTTTATCAGCAATTCCAATGATAAACTAAAAGCAAAAGGCTTATATTCAGTTCTTTTATCTGAACAGCAGGTTGAATTCCTGTGTGAAGATGCCAACACATATACTGAAGATGAGGATATCGATGTCTATGAAGTGATATACTTGGCACAAGGTCTGAAGTGGGATCAGTGACACAGTAAGAGACCTTCCACTGGCTGATTCTGCTCCAACTCCTTTTTCACATATATAACCTGCACACCCAACAACCCACACACCTTAAAATAATGGCACCTGAAAACAAAGCCTCAGATTCCTTTCAGAGGAATCAGATAATAAAGAGTATTATTTAATGATTGGTTATATGCATGGGAATAATAAACCTCAATAGCATAAAGGGAAGACATCTAATTCTTTTTTGAATATTTGCTTAAATAATTGTGATGGTTTAACTCCAGTTGGCAAATAGGACCACACAGCCACTTACTCATTTTCCCTGGTTGCAATGGGGTAGATAATTGGAAGAGTAAAAGTGAGAAAAAACTTGTGGGTTGAGATAAAGACAGTTTAATAGGTAAAGCAAAAGCCACGCATGCAAGCAAAGCAAAATAAGGATTCTGTTCATTCTCAGTTTCCCATCATCAGGCAGGTGTTCAGCCACCTCCAGGAAAGCAGGGCTCCAGCACATGTAACTTGGGAAGACAAATGTCATAACTGCAAACAACCTCCTTTCTTCTTTCCCCAGCTTTATGTACAGAACATGATGTCAGATGGCATGGAATATCCCTTGGGTCAGCTGGGGTCAGCTGTCCTGGCTGTGTCCCCTCCCAACTTGTTGTGTCCACCCCAGCCTGCTCGCTGGTGGGGTGGTGTGAGGAGCAGAAAAGACCTTGAGTGCTTAGCAACAACCAAAACCACCAGGGCACTATCAACAGTATTTCTCATCCCAAATCCAAACAGCACTATACCAGCTGCTTGTAAAAAAGTTAACTCTGTCCTAAGTAAAACCATAACAATAGTTTAAAAAATACACTTACTATAAACCTTTAATTTATCAGTGGTTTTGTTAACATCTGGAAATACGTAAGAACAATGCAGAAAAATTACAAGCTAAAAATCTATTTTTAATTCTTCAAAAATCTTTTAAAACTATTTTTTTCCTCTGCCCCAATTTTCATGCCTTTATCAGGTGTAGTTTTACAAGTTCTCCATGAATCCTGCGTCTTAAAAGACTCAGAGATGCAATTGATCTTTATCATGTTCTTTTAAACACAAGGGGGCACCAAGAAACTAGTGGAGCAAGATAGAAACTGTTCACGTACAGTAAATCAGAAAAAAAACCTCTTAGAACTCATGATAGTCTTCTCAAGAGAGACAGATTTTAAAAATAAAGGAAAGCAATGCAAGCCTTTATCATTTTTTCATCATTGCATGACTGGAAAAGTAATCCCTGGCATGTGCTTATATACCACCTCATTTCTTTTACTATAAATTGGATTATATACTAGAATTGGTATTATTTCCAACTGCAAATGGTTCTCTAGGAAGGTGGAATCCTGTTTCCTGGGTTTTATAAAGAGATAATCCAACTCCTAAGTAAAAATATACCAAATACCCCCAAAAAACCCAAAGTTGAGCCAAAAAAAAATTAGCTTTTTAAAAAAATTTTTTTTAGAAATATCAGTGATATTTGTGTTACTCAGATTTCCAATCCCTTTTGGATTTCTTTTGGGCATCTGTACACACACGGAGTGGAATTTGCCCCAGTGCAGTGGGGGAGTGTGAGACCCAGCACCATCTCAATCCCGAGGGCAGATTTGGGTGTGGGGTGATGGAAGGGCAACCCAAGCTCTGCTTCCTCATCTTTCCCACTGCTAAATTTCTGCTGTGCTTTTCTAGTCCCATTGCAAGATCTGGTGTCAGGTTGTGAGGTTACATGTGTGAAAGATCTGTTGCTATTCGTTTTCCCACTGTTGTTCATAAAAGATAACTGAACTTGGATCTTTTTATGCAATGAATGAAACCAAGTTACTTCTGTGACTTCAGTGAATGGTTTTGACAGAGAACTTTTCTTTCTAACTTTCCCATTTTTCTCTTCTTTGACTTTAGACACTGAAGGTTTCCTCCCTAGGTGTTTCCTGCTTTCTTAGGTGCACTCTCATTCTTCCTGGATTTTTTATGTTCTTCTAATTCCCAAGGTAATTATATGTCTAGCCCTTACCTTTTTCCAGCCTAAACAAACGTTAGTAGAACTAGTTTTTAAAGGAATTAACTTTCCAGGTGAACTTGAGGTCTCAAAGCAGACTCCCTAACTGAGAGCTCATTGAGGTAGGATCCTTTAGTCAGCAAATAACAATGAGAAGGAGGAAATATGGGGTTTTTTGCAAGCGCTAAACTATTTTCCCTCATTTAAAATCACAAGTAAGCTCCGCACAACACTATTTAGAGTTAAAATGGGTTAGCAATGCAGTCATACTGCACACAGAACAATTATACCATTCATATGATGATGATCCAAGTATGAAAGCTTCAAGCTTCTATTATTCTGCTTGGGAAAATGGTTCTACAATGACACAGATCTCACTGTTAAGATTTTCCTGATAATTTACCATGTTTGGACCTGCACAGAATAGCTTTTCCCATTCTCTGTGTTTATACAGGTTATGAACTGCCTGCTCACTGTTGTGTTCAGTTGTCTACCCGCTTAAGAAGGATTTATTAGTGGATTTCGAATCATGAAAGATGCAGGTGGGGTAACTTCTAATATCAATGGGTCTGTCCCAGAGCAGAGAAAGAGGTGGTTGTGCAGAACAGAAGTCAGAAGGTCTCTGGGGCAGTTGAGGAGACCAGGAGGAGGGCACTGCACTGCTCTATACAAACTTCAGGGTTTAGAAGTCCCTCTGCATTAATTGCATGCAAATATAAACTTGATTGCCACCTTATCACAGCTGTTAAGTTTCTTTGCTAAGATGCCCCCCAATATGAAAATATAATGCTTGTAGCCATGCAAATATTGTTTCCTATTTCATGTATGTTATTTCATGCTAATTAATGGGTTCCAGATTGAGAAAACTCTTTTGGCTTTGTAAATATCTATGTGTTGAAGATGTAATGTATTCTTTAAGTTCATCATAAACTCAGAAGTATCATGTGACTTAAAAATGGTTTTGTGGATAAAACACAGAAGAGGGAGTAAAGAGTAAAGAGATGTGAATCCTTTTCACACCATTAAGAAACTTGCTTGTGAATATGAGTCAGCTAACTTGTCTGTGCTTTAGTTCCCATGTGTAAATGTTTACCTTGTACATTACTGACCACAGACACAGTTACTCAGAAAAAAAGAAGACCATTACTCCTGCAAACTTGAGACTGAAGCCTGGCTTTTCCAACCTTAGCAACAGTGACACTTACCAGCCCTTGAAATCAGGGAAGTCTGGCTTGATGGAGTTTGTAGGTGTGAGAGAGGGGCTTCTTCTTCAGTTCACTTAATCTTAAATAGTTGACAGGATGGAGATGAGGAGAGGAGCAGGTCAGTTTAGCAGTGTTTAACTGTTCCTTAAGCCAAATTTTTCTCCCTTTCTTTTTACTTATTTCCCAAAATACTAGTGGTTTTGCTTCCAATATGCCATGTCTCCAACTGTGTTTATGATAGAGGCATACTTTTGGTGTTTTCGCTAATAACAATGTTCATTCCTCTACTTGGCAAAGCTCGAGTTTTGCTTGTGCTGAGATGCACAACATTGCTTTAAGCAGAACTGTTCCTGTCTTGTGCTGCTGGGACACTTGACAGTTCACTACAATTGCCAACTGAACATCATCACCTGATGCTTTTTTTCAAGACTTCAGTAATCAATACTCACTGACATCCTCGTGCTATGCTTCCTTTTCATGAGTCATTATTGCTATAGTTGTTTTCACATTTACCTCCCCTTTTTTCCTAAGATGAAGACATTTTATTCTTTTTGCCTTCTTTTCATTTATGTTCTTTCCCTCTTTCATCTACAGATATTTTACATGTGTGCCCTAGACTTCTGGGATGCCTTTGATAGGTGCCTTACATTAAACATGACTGCAGCATCCATCTCTGCAGTGTATCCAAACAATATACAACACAATGACAACACCAGGGAAGCTCGCCAAGGACACCAGAGCAATCTCTGTCATTGCAAAAACTGTCCTGGAATTTTTAACATTCACATAAAACATCTGTTTCTCATCCAGGCATGGTACTTAATATATCTTCCTCAGACACAATCAACTCCTTGGGGATTTGGATACATTGTTTTAGGGAAGGAAGGTGGTCTATACGTGATAATGAAATTACAGTGGTTATGGTTCCACATGGATAAATTTTGGTGGCAACACTGGCTTAATCCATCCTTCTGTCTGTATGTGCTAGGCCTCTTCCCCCTGTGCTGCATCTCTTCAAGCACACGAGAAACTACTCCAATAACTTAGGTCAATGGGGGGAAATCAGTTGAATCAGTTCCTCAAACCACTTCACAACATGGGAGGACACACACTCGTGATGCTCCAGAGCAGGAAGCAGCTCTGAGAGGGGGAAAAGAGCAAAGGGCTACTTAGAACATCCCAAATAACCATGCTGCTGAGTGTGGCACTAGAGCCTGAATTGGAATCAGTCATAGAAAAGTTAGAAAATGCCCCATTGCAAATACTGAAACTTCTAACGTTATGGATGTCAAGTCTGAAAAAATTTCATTTCAAGCAGCAATACAAACTTCCTGAACTCTGTTTCATTCACTATGTCAACTATGGCATATAATGTTTCCATCAACCTGAAATAAAGTGTTCTTTCCAAAGCATGGAACTTTTCTGCAGACAGGAAATTCTCTTACTAACCAACCAAGTAGAAATAAAGTCAAATGATGAATACAACCTGGTTTTCTTACTGTTATATTTAAATCTTCAACCCAAAACAACTGAAAAAATGGAAAGAGGCTCTTGACATGATAAAGATAATGCTACAAAAGTACCTTAACCTTTCCAAACCCAAAAAAACTCAAATGCAAAAGTAAAGATTTCCAGTCAGAGAGCTTTTTCTTATCCATGCTGTGCAGGTTTGCTGCAGATTTCCCCTTTGTTTTGCGTACTGAATTTGTACTGATGAGAACAGGAACTTTGATCTGCAAAACTGAATTTTATTCTTGGGCCCTAGAGCTATAATTTAAAAGGACTCAGTGTTTCCTGAATGCATTTGATATGTGCAAAACTCTAAAGCAGTTAGAAACCTCGGATACACTAGATAATGAAATACACGGGGGAATCAGAAAAAGATAACTAACCTGAATGCAGAAATGCCCAGAGCTCACGCAACTCATACACATCCTTCCATTCATCCCTCCTCCCCACCCTCTGTATTTGGCACCGGTGCACAGAAATCCATTTCCAGTGACAGTTGCCTTCTCTCCAAGTGGCTCTGTTTCAGTGTCACACCACGCTAGAAGCACAACAAAGTAGTCATCAACGTGTACTCCTTGCCTTAAAAGAACCTGGCTGTGAAAAAAGGGAGGTGCCAGTGGTAGTTTCAGCATTCTGAGGGTGTGGAGCTTTGCTGTTGTTGAACATCAAACCCTCAGCTGATGAGAAAAACCTGATCTGGCAGAACTACACCAGCATCACCTTCAGCATTGCAAAGCTTTAAAAATTATAATCCCTCCTGTGATTTTTGTTAGGATTGAGAAAGACACCCTTTCATCCTAAACTTGCTTCATTGTCCTTGGTTTTGGGGAGTGAAAATCCATTGGCTTAAATTTTCTGTTCGGAACATAATGCAAACTAGTAGCTAAACTTTTAGTTTAGTTTTAGTTTTTAGCAAACTAAAAATCCTGAGGCTGTGTTTCATCTGCTTTGGCCTGGGTCTGGTGCCAGAAAAACCTCCAGCAAGATGAAGGGGCAATCAGCACTGGGTAGGACTGGCATCACAACTGGGAGAGCCCAAGGTAGCTCTGTGAGAGAAATGCAAGAAAAATCTAGGAAAGAAAAATGTATAATGGGGACTACATGGTCTGAATCCCTTCACTGATGGAATCAAAAGCAACTCTGGTTAATTCAATAAAGTTACAATGGTAAGTGGGAATTGTAACAAATTTTTGGTCATTAAAGAACTTCAGGATGATGTCAGACAATATAATGTTTAAGTTTTGATAAGAGGCTAAAGCAGTAGCTTTAGAGTCGTCAAGTGTAGGGCTTAAGTATTTATACATGTTTTATTAGCATTCATTTTATAATTACCAAAATGTTAATGTGCCAGCTGTGTATTTATAAATACCACCAGATTCACTACAGCACCAACTTTATTTATGTGATAAATATTGACATATTTGTCTTAGAAAATGATCTTTTTTGCTTGGATGTCTTTAATTAGTTCCGCTTTCTGTCATACTCTGGAATTGATTTTTGCATGTTTACTCTTTCTGAACTATGTGTACAGTCCTTGCATAAATGCCAGAACTTGGGTGATATGTTGTTAATCTCTGAAGCTTTGTTAAAGTGTTTTGAAAAGAGAAAAATGGAGGTTTCTATAAATCTGCCAGAGAATCATAGCCAGTTGGTTGTGTGTATTTTTTTTAGAAGTTGAAGAAACTTGGAAATGGGCAGGAAAAGTTTAAATGTGTTTTCTTTAACAGTTTGAAACATCGTATTTCATGTTGCTATTATAAACAGTGAAATGCCCTATTACCTTATTTGGTTAAAAAAGCAGACAAGCTATATGCAATGGGTATTCTGCCTTAAAGAACTTTTTTTTTTTTTTACAACAATTATTAATTACAGTGCCTGATAGTTGGCATACCATATTGGTGCTACTGAGCTGAGAAGCCAAATATTAAAAGTTTCTGTTTGAAGGTTCGGTTCATAACCCCTCTGTTTGGATTAAGAGCAGAATGTTTGTGTGAATTTTTTTGCAAAAAAGCTGAGCTTCCAATGTTTAATGGAAGTGGTATTATAACACAGGCCATGTCTCCAAAGTCATCTGAAAAGGAACAGCAAAACAGTTTCAAATGCAAACATACATTTCATAAACTTTGGTTTATTTGACTTTTTTTTTTTAATGAGGAGATGAATTTTGCAGCTGACAAAGTAGAAATTAAACAGTATTATGTTCAAGGGGCATTCCATCCTGAGATTTTTTTAAGCTTAATAACCAAGATTTCTATTTATCTCAGATTACGCAATATTCAGTGACTGGAAGTCTAGTCTGTGTAAGAATTCTCACCTCACTCTGCATCCCATTTTCCAGGTTAGTTATCTCTTGCAATCTATGCGTAAACATAGATGTAGCATTGAAAAGTTTTGTCCTGCTCTGCAGTGCTCAGACATGAATCACCACATCCATAACTTCCCCACAGGTTATCGCATTTATTCAAGAGGAAGAAGTTGATCTCACAAGACACATGTCAACGCTTGCCCATGTATTGGGAGGCAGGTCTGGTTTCTTGAGGTATTAAATTACAACATATCATAAATGTTTTCAATGTAAAAAGAAACAATTGTGGAAGACAGAGGAGAAAGAATTTACCCAGTAAGATTTTGCTCATCACAGTGTTTGAGGTGCTGTAAAAACCCACCAGCATGACAGTCGCTGGAGTTTTATGGCACAAACTGGGGAGTTGCATGTACAAAAGCATCATGAAAGGAAAAAGTTCACGGTCTTCAGACCCCTGCACCAAGGCACTGCCCTCTGAGCTTTACTCCCTTTTTTCCCCCTTCACAGATGTTCTGGGATGATGCCAAAGACCGTATGGAGAACAGCTTGGACCAAGCAAAAGCCCCCCTTCCCTTCAGACTTGTAGGTATTTTGCTGTTTTGGATGTAGGATCAAGTTTGCCAAGATACTGTTAATACCTGACATTATCTGGCTCTGTATTACTACCAGGCAAGTAATTTAAGATTATTATGAAAAATAGCAACAGCCTAAAAATGAACTAGAAATACTCTTTGCCTTATTGAAAAATTTAAATTCAGCATTGCTTTTTCCAAGTTCAATTACAATGACAAAGGGAGTTAAATGATTTTAACTTGCTTTAATTGTTCTTGCCTAATTACAGGCATGAGAAAACATATTTGTAACATAAACCTCCAGATTACCTAGTAGTATAAATTTGAACTCAACCTCTGTACTTAATGCAAGCGCTAAAGTGGGGGTTTGTTTCATTTCAGAAATGTTTTTCAGTTTTGTTTCTGAAAGTAATGATCACCAAGATGCAATTATTTGATGTGATGATATGTAGTACAGGAGCTAGTCCTAGCCTTGATAAATTATAACACAAAGTAGGAATATTTGAATTCAGGTGCAAAACCTGAAGGGGAGGTGTATTTTCCTCTAGGATTTATGCTCATTCCGTGATAAGATTCAATCCAAATTGCGTATCCAAGGACCTTGTGATCTCTGGCTTTCTCAGTGGGGCACATCATTTCTGGAGCATCTCACTGCTGTGTTTCCCCTCACTCAGCAGAGGGCTGGCAAAGTAGCTCTCTCTTATTCCTCCTTGGTCCTCAAAGAAGGCATAAAGCAGTGTCTAACCCAGTGTGTCCATCGCGTGGGAGAGAATTTCACTTCATGAGTTTAAAAAATCCCCTGAATTGCTGTCCATTTGCCAACTTTTCCAATAGCTGATAGTGTACACAGAGAGAGTCTGGTGGGAAATGTAATACGAGGAGTCACTAAATTCTCAGCTTGTGCAAAAACTGGAAGACTTATAGGGCAAGTACAGAACAAAATATTAGATTGTGCTTCTGCTTTGAAGGTCTGGAAAAGTGTCAGCTTCTCACTCCGTGTGTGGGTAATCGCGCTTCATCTATCAGAAGCAGATTTTACCATTCAGTGTTACTGCCAAATCTGAACAACCAGTAAAACTGAAATATTGATCGAGAATCTATCCCTGCATTGCACATAATCAGCAGAATGGTCTATTATATGAGTACACTTCACATTAATAGAGTTCCAGGTGTTAATGAAGTTAAGAAATATCACTGAAAGCATTGGGGAATCTGGCAAATCTGCTGTTTCTCGTGGGGGTGCATAATTAGAAATTAATCCAGTCTCATTCTTAGATCTTAGACTGAGATTGCAAGGTCTGCAGAGGAAGGAAAAAAGCCTGTTATCAGTCTAATCCAATATGAGCCGTTACAGTCATGTAGCTGAGGAAAATTACAAATGAAATTTAGTGGAGTGAGTAAAATCTTCTAGACACAAAACTAAGGTAACTCAAAACTCACAATGTACTCTCAGAATTAAATCCACAAATCAGGGCTGTTTTACAACATAACATATACTCAGCACCTGTCTTTAAGTCTCATTATGCAAAATCTAAACCTTGTAAAACAGAAATATAATCAAGTTAAGCAGGTAGCTTTTTCTTCGCTTCTCTTGATTTGGATTGTATATCTCCAGCAAGATGGTCTTAAATTTTTAATAGATACAACAGCCATTCCAGAATTAGTAGAGAAGGGAATAGCTGAATGGTAAGAAAATGTTGTCAAGTGAGTAGAGCTAACAAAGACAATTGTGAATAAGTTTTGTCAGTGGTGTCTTCAGCTTCTGAGAATCTGAAGGGTCTTGTTTCTGGGATGTCAAGTCACAGCAGGGGAGTTGCTGAAAATAAAACATAATTTAAGAATAAATATAAATCCTATCTAGTTTAGAAGAACTCGTCATAGGGTAACAGTTTCCCACAGGCTTGAATACAGCCAGGGAAGTGGTCCTTCTAAGGACATTTCCGTTCTGGAGGAATCCCCCTTCAAAACTTCAACATGTTATTATAGAGTCACTATCTCCAGCTGCCAAAAAGAGTCCTATGAGAAAATGAGCACCCTGACATTTCCTTCTGAGGTCTCTTCTTTCTCATTTTCCTTCTGGAGAGCTTCTGCCTGGGAGTGTGAGTCAGTGGCAATAGTGGGATTCAGCACATCATAGACTCTGAACTAGTGTCATCTTCCCCTGAGAGTGTACAGGGAGTAAGTTTTATACTCCAGGCGAGACCTTGTTGCTCTTTACCTGAAAGGAGGTTGTAGAGAGGTGAGATTTGGTCTCTTCTCCCAGGTAACAAGCATTAGGACAAGAGGAAAAGGCATCAAGTTGCACCAGGAGAGGTTTAGTTTGGATATTAGGAAAAATTTCTTCACTGAAAGGGTTGTCAAACATTGGAACAGGATGCCCAAGGAAGTGGTTGAGTCACCATCTCTGGAGGTATTTAAAAGCTAGATTAGTGCTGAAGGATATCTTTGGTGGTTACTTGGCAGCACTAGATTAATGGTTGGATTTGATGATTTTAAATCATCAGGAGCTGGAATGGCATGTAATTTACTGTGTATGTAGATGAATTTTACCCTCATTGTAGAGGGCTCCCACACACCAGGGAAGACCTGCATCACTCTACCTAAAGATGGTTTTGTATGTTACTCACAGCAGTTGATATGTAGGAGTCCAGGAGCATTTCTAAATTCAAGGCAAGCTATAAGCTTGACTGACCAATTGCAAGACCTTTAACCAAGGGCATTAAAATGTTGCTTATTTGTTTTCATAAGTTCTATCAACATAAGATGTGCTGCGCTTTGAAAACACCCAGGTTGTAGGAAACGGCATACGAAGGACTGTAACAGTATAATTAGGTCTGAATTAAAATTATTGAATTTATATGAAGTAGTTGTAAAATATGATCACTATTTAGAATGAAACTGTAAGAAACCTGGCCTTTTTTGTACACAGACTACTCCATATTCTTATACTTGTCTTAAAGTGCTCATCCATGGAAGTTTCCATGTCTTGATTCTCAAAGGAATCCTAAAAGCACAGCAAAAGTTGCAGGGAACAGGAGAGCAGGGTAGTACTCAGAGGACTCCATTTCTGTTATTCACGTAATGTATGACCTTTGGTATCTCTCAGTGCCTATATCTTTCTCTATTCTTGGACTGCTTAGATTGTACCATCTTAGAAACACTAATCGTATTTGAGCATTATCATTACCCTATTTCAATAAAACTATTATTAATTAAAAAAATATAAGGAGTTGGGGGACTGATAGGTGCTTTGGACTCAGTAAAATGCAGTTCACTTCTCAGGTCCAGCACAGAGTTCCTGTGTGAATTTAAAAAGGTCTTTCCCTGCGCTTCCATTCCCTATCTGTGAAATAAGTAGTTTGACTTCCTTTCTCTGTTTTGGCTACTTGTATTTTAAATTCTGTAGTCCACGGACATCTAACAAAACATGCTTCCTACAAACCTCATCTAGTACAATGGGACCTCAGGCCTAAGACCATCTACATCTACCGATTCAGACCAAGTTTTGCCTAGTGCTAAGGAGCTGCCATATATGCCACAACAATTTTTTCCAAGCCTGGAAGACACATCAACTTTAGAATTCAAAACCAAATTCAGGTTATTTGTGAGGTTCATCAACTCTTTTAAATCTTCTGGTAAGCCTGGCTCTTTAGATAGTGAGAAAATATAAATCTAGATACGCTTAATCTATTTTTGTAGTTTGCTATTGCAATTTTACACAGTTCAGATTTTCACATCAATTACAGGTAAAATTACAAATCTGAATTCCTTTTTGAAGTTAAACTATATCAGTGTTGTCAGAACTGTTGCCCAAGTATGGATTCCTGTATTTAAGTCCCCATTCAGTCTTAAAGTTGGCACCACCATTGGTACAGACATACCAATGTAGGCAGAAGGAAATGTTGGCATTGTGTCTTTTTTTAAATCGTCCCATAGATACAGAAGTGTCTTCCCCACAGTTGATTCTATTACGCATAAACAGAACTTGGGATTCAACAAATCTAACAGCAAACTGCTATACAGAAAAAATAAGTTTGAAGCTTAGGCAGTTATTGTTCCCTCTTGTCAGTATTTACGGGGCCTTAGAAATTACCCTTCTCTTCCCACTGCAGAGAGACCTCCTTTTAAGTGCGTTTCCCTAAGGAAATGAGAATGTGTATCTACTTAATTTAAAAAGACTGAATATAACTGTGTTTTGGAAATTTTTTAATCTGATGATGAGCTGCAGTCCTTCTCACTATGCTGCAGACACCGTACCAAAACAAACAAAGTATTCGGTAAGACTCTTTGCTCTCCAAGAGGATCTGCACTCCTCAGAGGACTAACACACTAAAGTAAAAGGCATAAACAGAGGCTACAGACGTCTTTGGTGAGAGGCTACAGATTTCAGCTGAGTCACATCGAGGATAAATGTACTGGGGCAAATTCAGTTCCTTTCCTTTCTGTGAGCATTTCAGTTACTAACTAGAGGTGCCGAGTAACTTCTCCTCTGAGAGTCTGCAGGACATGACACTTGTCGTGTGCAAGCAGAAAGGGACATTTGTTTTACTTATTTCACATACAAACAGTTCTGCATTATAATTTTCACTCTTTACAGTAAATAACTGTTCCAAAATGTAGATAGTAAAAAAAAGAAATCTGTATTTTTAGACAGTTGTCCTTAAACCCAGCCTAGCATCCTTTCTTATCAATAGATCTTTACCTTATCTTCTGCCATGCTGCTGTGAACGGCAGCCAACTTCATGTTCAACGGGAAACTAATAAATTCTTGGGTTTTTCTTTAAAGATGCAGTGTGCTATTACAATGGAAGAAAATCTCTGGGAGTATAAATAGAACATTTCTAGTGTCATGAAGTAAATATGCCCCCTTTCAGCTGGTCAGATTGTTTTCAGAAAGGATCAACACATCTTCCACTACAAAAAGGTTCAGTCAGGTCCTTCTACCCCTCAGCAGATGTCTGAGCTGCATTTTTTATTTGAATGGGAATTGTTATCACCAGAAACTGGAACATCTGCTTTAGCCCATTAGAGAAATGGGGGATTTTACTCTCTGCTTCAGCAGAATCAAAATTTCACACATTTTAAGCAAAAATAAAGGCAATGAGCCATATTGGTAGAAGCAGAATATTGGGTAAACAGAGCTGGAAGCTGGTATGTAGTAATTGTTGAGAGCAGATAAATAGTAAGCAGACAAAATGCACCTATATTTATGTTAATCATAGCTCATTGAAGATGATGAGGAGTTTTTCCCTTTTTAAATAAAACACAGGTCATGACCAGTTGTAGGACTGGCTGAGTAGCTGCACTGTAACTGAACTAGAAGAGTGGATATCTTTCCTATCACAAAACGAAATACATAGTTCAATCATTGCCAAGCATGTAATCTTAAAAACCACTTCATATTACCTTCCTCTAAACTTCATGTGATGATTTGATGAGAAGCTGAAGCAAAAGTAAGGGGGAATATATTAAAGAAATTAAACTGGGAAAGAAACGTGCCTATGGCTAAGTTTGTTAGAAAAGATTCAGCTAGCTTATTAAATACTCCAAAGGTTTCCCTTTGCCGAGTTGCATCAGGAGTTTTGCTGGGAACTGTTTTAAGCCAATAGTCCTTGGAAAGACTATCTGAAAACTAAGCTGGTACGGCATTAGTAACTAGGTGGCTGGTTGAGAAGTATGCAACAGCAGAAACAGGAGCCAGAAGGATCTGGATTCACTTCATGACGTGGTTATTTATAAAGCAAGGTATATACCATGTCTCAGCTCTCTCTGTCTATATATCAATAATAATATGCATCAATATCACCCCACTGTCTGCTGTGGTTCTAGTGACATACATGCTAAACTCATGCATGCAATATGTTACTCCTTCTTGAAATAAGTAAATGAACTTCAGTGCTGACAAAATATACATCCAGCTTATCTTACTGCTATAGTTATTATTCTTTTAAGCAGAAAATATTTGCCCTAGGTTGCCAGCATTTCTGTAAAACTTATTTTTTATTTTGGGCTGCCTCTGGGCATGATCACTGTCAAAATTGTATTTAATAAGGGTTATTTGAAAGTATTCTGAAATATCTTTCAGAACGGCTCCTGTGGATGGTAATAGAATAATGCAAATTTAAGGGAAATGCTTATCTTTTAAAAAGTGAAAAGCCAGTAAACTCTGCCTTTTCAAAGCTCTCTATAGGCTGAACTAGTTTATTGAATCAGATGAACTTATTGAAGGTGTGCTGCACACAGCTGCCCCCACACGTGCAGGTCTGAGTGCTCCTGCCTTTGTCAGACCAAACCCTGGCACTTCCAGGTGCTCACAACTTCCCAGCCTAAATATTCTTTTAAAGTGGTTTTGCTTTGATGAAATAATAATTAACCTCTTTTTCAACCTTAACTTTATTACAACACCACCTCCTAGGTCACTCTGACAAGTGGAGCTGCTGGAAGGTCTCTTGTGATACAGAGGGACGTTGGCAGCGCTATGGAGCGGCTCCCGGTGGTTGGAAAAACCTGGGTGGACCCAGCCATGGCCTCAGCCCCACGGGGCAACATGCAGGGTGGTGGCACCAGTCCCGTCAGCAGCTGGGACAAACTTCATCCCTATTTGATCAAGTTTCAAAACCTCATCAGGGCACGGTACTGTTTTCTTCCAGACTTGCCATGGGTTTTCTTAAAGCCAGGGAGAAGATGTATTTCCAAGAATGGGCAGAACGTCCCAGCTCTTTTGCAATGTTCTCCTTTCATTTCTGAAGCATGTCCTGTGCAGTGGCTTTAAACCCCAAGTAATTCTGATTCACTAATCAATATTAGCTGTATAATACCAACTCACGGGAATAATTTTCTACACCTGAAATTAAACTGAAAAACATTTAGGACATATATTTGGATATAGGGTCATGAATTTTTTCCTAGCTTACTGATGCATGATTTAAAAAAACAAAAGTATGCCACTAAAACCCTATGAAGATGGCTAATTCCTCTTCATAACTGCCTTTGTATAAAGAACAAATATAATGAGTCCAATGTGCTATTCTCAAACTCAACTCCAGTGCTGGATAAAACCAGATTTACCACAGGCTCCATTTTGATTATCTCAGAAAAATACTTTCTCTCATCCTTTCCATTTTTCTGATTCTACACCAAAATTGTCATCAAAAACACATTAGTAATGAGTCAAACTTAAACGGATTTAGCATCATTCACTTCATACTTCTTCAAATAACTTTTCCCTGGAATTCGCACTGCAGATCTCATGAGACCTTCCCCTCATATTGACATTTCCTCACCCAGCTGGGTCAGAAACACCACACTAAATGTTCTTGTGCTACTTAGAGCCTTCACGACACCAAACAATGCACAGGCACACAAATAATTAACACAAACAAATTTAAAGACTTGCTGATCTCCACAAAAATTAAGCTCATTTGCCACACTTTATGTCATATACATTTAATCAAAGATTAACAGCTGCCTTCAGTAACAAGGGACAATAGCCATAATTTGGAGGCCTTTACTTAACTTTCATTCAGTCCTTATATAAACAGTTGTAAAACAAATTAATGAATAGAAATGAGTGAGGAATTAAAGCGATTGTTGAGAATAACATGTAAATAAGTAGCAAAGTCCCCGATTAATTTTTATCTTATATCTATGGGAACATGCCAACAGATGTTATAGGCCTTTCAATATTGTTAGTATTTCCGGGCGAACATTTCACTGCTAATATTAGTGTTTTTTTCAACTTCCTGCAATGACCTACTTGGATTCTAAGGCAGTAAGTTCAAGGAACTTAATTTTTTGTTTATAGAAAATTCACTCTGTGCTTGTCACTCTTCAGAGCTCAAACGCAGCCCAGCAAAGTTGTGGCTTGTCTAGAGTTAAGCTAGACTGAAGTGATTTGCTGCAGATCTCGTAAAAAAAAAAACAACCTTGGGAACTTCAAAGACACATCAAGATGAAATCATGTGTCTTAAAGGGAAAACAACTTCCTCTTTTTATTATAAGTACTCTTATTTTGTTAAACTCTGTCACAGGTTCTTTTAAGATGTCATATACAGAGAGGTCAGCAAAAGTTTTGCAACCATGTTTCCCTTTTTCAATTATTACCTTCAGCACTTCACTGTGTGTTGTCATCTCTATCAAATGTCATACTTGATAACCAGCAGTTAAGAGATGTCAGTTTAACAGTGTCTTTTCTAAATATTGTTTTGACTACAAGTGTGATTTATTTATAACATTTTAAATGTTTTTCCTGTGTCTGAATTGGAAAACGCTTTCTATAGGTATGTTTGCAATATCATCTCTAGCACTAAATTCAATTAAGCATATGTTTATTTATGACTGTAATCATTGCAGAAAAAGATGAAAATGTTACTTGCACGGATACCAGCAGCAGAATCCAGCAATCACTGCTCAGAGGCTGGGAGTTTCTCTTGATCGCTCCAAAGGAATCTGTTGAGAAAACAGGATATTATTTGCATAATGTATCAAAATGACTGTTGGTTTTCCTTTATGAAGGCACAACAAACTTCCTGACACAGATAATATCCTAGCAACTCTTTGTGGTAACTGAGACACCATTACAGCAACAGAAATATTTACAGTATGTTTTTATGGCACATTAAGTCTCAGCTATTTAAAAAGCTGGAGGAATTGTTCTGTATTTCTAAAAATGGATGCTAAGAGTAAGCCCTTAAAACTATGCATAGTTTAGAATCCGATTGTTTCTTTTTATGTTAGATGCAGGGTGAATTTGGAGGAAAATTTTCAGAAGATGTGATATTTCCTGTCATTGTATATTCATCAGTGTTTTCAATACATTTTCAGCAATATTGTAATTTTTATTAGAAAAATATTAGAGAGGTTAAAGAAAGACTAGCAATGTGGCAAAGTTCAAATTTTATGAAGTAAATTATATCATGAATATATAAAAAAATAAAATATCAACAGAAATCTGGCACAACCATTGAGCTGACAGGGAATAAAACCTTATTTTAATATCCAAATATTCAAATTTCAATTTATGCAAAACATGATTCATTTAAGGATTTATTTAAGAATAACATAGCGTATTACTCATGGCGTAGATATACAATTTATTGCATAGTCTCCATTTATATACAGATTTAATTTTGAAATTTGCTATTCTGTAGAAAATTTGTATGAACTCGTAACTGAACAACTAAAGAAGTATGATAGTAAAAGGCTGGTTTCTGAACTGCTTTAACTGAACTGAACTGAACTGACTCTGGGGTCGGTTACTAAAGAAACTACTTGTTGTAAAAGGTTAATTAGGTAAATGTGTAAATATCTCCTAAATAATATTTTTTCATATGTATGCTGAAATCTGTCCCATGGTGCCTCACCACCAAAAGGGAATATGTAACCAGTTTAAAGCTGCATTAAATGGATATGCAAAACCAGTTTGAAATTCAAGGATGCACTTGTATTTCATGAAAGCACTTTTTTATTTAGGTGCAGAATTGAGCACTTTTTCTTGTGTTTCAAAACTGATCAGAAAAACACAACATAAATGAAGAAATGCATCCCCATTTATTGTAAAAGAGCTCTCCTGTACATATTTCACTGCCTATAAACAGGGTATTTTCAAGACCTGATGATACCTCTTTGGAGAACATCACACTAAGAATCCAGCATGGCAAGCATTTATATATTTATGCTTTCACAGCATTCTCCATGAATGAATTTAATTATTGATTTGCTTAATGACCCAAGTCAGGAAAATGTGTTCCAAATACTCTGTCATCAATCATTTTCTTAACCTTAAACATATGTCAGGTCCCCGTGAGGCTGACCAGTCCATTAGGTCACTTTGAAAACTGTAACTTTTGAACAATCCAAAGAAGTGGGATATAGTTGTAAAGAGTGTTATAAACTATTCTTCCATTTCTTGAGGTACAGAAGTCGAGAGTAGGCAAGTCAGTTTATGATTTTGAGCAAATGGCAAACAAAGCTCAGCATGCTTAGCTACCACTGCAAGCAGCATCTGTAAGAAGTGCAACATTTTCTGTGAAGACTGGAATCTGTGTGGAGTTTTGCTTAATTTGTTTCATTAACTTAGTCGGGAAATATGATATAGTACTTAGGAACGTAAACACTCTGACTTAAGAGTTTGTTGCATTACAAGTAAAGGGCTCTTTTCTCAAAGTCATGGCAGACATGAGCATACACAGCGATATTCCACATAGCAGAGAAGGCCACCCACAAAGTTATGTGAATTTAATTTTTGATTCACATTCCTCTTTTCCCATAAAAGCCAAGGTGGGCCATGACTGTTTTCCCATAAAGTGCTGAGAATGCTCAATCCGAGTCATTAAGGCCTTGAACACAGAACATGCCCCCCCACCCCCCGATAAGATCCTCTTTTTGTACATACAAGAGAGTAGCAAATTCCCAAGGGGAAACAGTTGGACAGCAGGGAACATTGCGAGGATGTGATCCTCCTGCATTTTGAAGGAGGTTTCCTGGCTGCCAACGGACATGGTTCCTGGTGCCAACCAAAGGACCAGCTGCAAGAGATGCCACTGCTGGAGAAAAAAGCATTTTGGTTCCTGGCACCTACGTTTTCCAGCTGCAAAGCACACACTGTGGGTGGTCGGAGCCATTGGTTTCCCTTCTCCAGCCGACAAGAGACAGCAAAGGAGATAACAGCGAGGGAAAAGGGAAAGAGAATGGAAGCTCTGATCTGCGACATGTGGAGCCAGATTCTCTGGAGATATAAATTACCTTGTCTCTGATTATGTCAATTTATGATTTTGATGCTTTGTAAAAGTGCATTTCATGTCACAAAGAATCAGAGAGAAAAATTAACCCCTAGAAGAAAATTTCTATTGAGTATGTTCCTCATTTTCCACTTCCACTTTAGGACAAGCAAAAATCAAATCAAGAAGCATTGATATATTTTTTTTAACATAGGCTAAAAATCTGTCTCTTCTCCTTTCTTGTTATTTATTCTTGTATTTCTCTGAAATTCAGACACTTCTGCTTTGTATGATCAGCAAGTTGCAGTTCTGGTGTACACAGAGTCAGTAACCTTTGTGTCTGAGTGTTTTTAAATATATGCAAAGCAGTTTCTGGCATCTCGAATATGTGTATACATATTTGTTGTCAGGTCATTTCTTTTTCAGGTTACTACTGGCTTCTAACAAAAATCCTAGGAAAGGACTCAGTATAGTTCTCTGCAAATATTGCTGGTTTAGGGAGATTAAATTAGAAACCAGGATATTCCGCTCTTGGAAGAAGTTTGAAACAGTTTAAGCTCATCAGCTTTGCCTTAATTCTGTCTACATTTTTTCCCCAAAGAGTAAAGAAAATATGCTTTCCCTTATAATCTTGACAATGTTGGTGCTTGATTTGCAGCAGATAGCAAATACATAGATATATTTTCCAATTTATTGGAGGAAATACAGATTTCTCTGTTATGTTTCTTTATTGGAAAAAATGAGAGCTTTCAGGACAAGCCTGTGCTTCTAAAGGAAGGTGCAAGTTCAGCATAGACAGATGTGTCCCCCCTGGCTTTAATCTGTCTAACATGGATGATAATAGGTGGAAGTGAAGATTAACATGTTGCCCAGAGAGGTTTTTGAGACCCAGCTGGATAAAGCCCTGAGCAACCAGGTCCGACCTCATAGCTTGACCCTATTTAGAGTGGAAGCTTGATGGGGGACCTCTTGGGGTCCCCTCCAGCCTGAGTTATCCTGTGGCCCCATGATCCCATTGTGGGAGCACTGATGGCAGCACAGACCACAGCACACCCACCTGCCCAGAGCTGCTGGTACACCCGCTGCACTCTTTTTGTCTTCTACAAGATGATTTATACCACCTGCTCACTGACTCATGACATTAAGGGTTACTTCTCTACTGTCCTCTTGTGCTTTTCCCAGTGGCAGCTATGGAGGTGTAAGCCTTTGACTGAGGGTCCCCAGGGTAGTCAGCCAGAGCTGGACCTGGCCATGTGGGGTTCTGCAGCCTTTCTGAGGGTAGACCAGCACTCATTCTGGGCGCCACACACCCTGTAGTGCACTAAAGCTTTCCAAAACACTCTAGAAGGC
>BJBW01003085.1:163592-197138 GCA_004320125.1 Scolopax mira
AAAGAAAAGAAAAGAAAAGAAAAGAAAAGAAAAGAAAGTGCAGGGCCAGTCATCTGATTTCAGAACTTGTACTCCAAGCCTGGGTGTCCTGCCCCACTGCAGCCAGCAGAAGAGCACTGGGAATGTCCTGGCAGTGTGTTGGAGACAAAGTTAGAGACATCACGGGGACAGAGAAATCACAAACTCACTAGAAAATGCTGTCCCCTGCAGTTACATAATCTGATGTTGAGCCATGGGTATTTTATTCTCTCTAACCAAATTATGGATTTGAAGGGGCTGCTTTGCTAAGTTAGTGTCATAAACAGTCCACACAAACCGAGACTATGAATTTTTCCAGGGAATTAAATTCCCACTAAAGAAATCTCTCTTGAAGATGCTCATTGAACTGGGCATAACTGTGACAATAATTTTCTTTCTTCTGCTGAGGAAACTGAAGTCACCGAAGAAACTAAAAGGCTTATTCTGGTAATAGGTTAGTATTTATATAAGATCGCCTTGCAATTTACTTCTCAAAATGAGTAGATGAAAAGGTTGATAACACTTTTCAGAGTATGAATCATACATTTGTCTTTTCCTCTGTGGTATTACCTTTAGTGAAAAAATATATGCAGAAAATAAATGCATCTTTTTCTCAAGCTGGATGGTTTATAAAAGTGCAGGAGGCGGATTCACCCGTATTGGGCTGGAGATAATGGAGGGGCTGTTGCTTCCCCACTGACATTGCTGGGAGGGCACTCCTGCGTGTGTTTTACAGGCCATAGCCGTGGCCACACAAGCTCTGCTGAGATCAAACATTGCACAACCCCAATTCCCAGCCCCGTGCCCAACATCAGAACAATATCATTGGCAAAAAGGCTGCATTCCTCTTTTTTTTTTTTTTTTTTTTTCTTGAATAAGGTCATATACCTGTCAGCTTTTGAAATTTTGGAGTGCAGTCCCAAAAGAAAGGAAGTAAAAGAAAAGAAAGGTATGACTCCCAGTGCTGCCAGGTACAGCAATACAAGAAGCTTAAATATGGCTTTCCTTATTACTTCTTCTCTATTCATTACCTTTGGAAATGAGGCCAATCACTCTAGAATTTGAGGATCAGCTTCTGAGTGCACTTTAAAAATGCTGCAGAACCTAAACATAGCTACACTGAATACCCTTACATTAAAATAATACAATCTCTACAGTGAAAAAAAAAAAAAGTGCTTGGATTGTACTACTTTAATTCAGAGAGTGGTGATTTTCAGCCTTCCTGTTTAATGACTTGTCCGCAGAAGATCATGTTATTGCTAGATATTTTCTGGTGCTAACTCACATTTTACTTTGCTCAATTTTTCCTGGCCAAACCAGATTGGGCTTTAATATATTTAGTGTCTGAAAGGTTGCTAATAAACACCAGCCTGGAATAATTTAAACTATTATTTTCTACAACTTTCAGATTTGTCACTGAAAGGCAAAGCGGTGGAGTGGCCATGTCCCAAAAAGCTTTAAAGCTTAAACAAAAGTAATAATAGAAATATGTATAAATATGTATGTCACCATTCCTTTATCCATTCCACATACATTTTTTTCTGTTCCAGCCATGCTTCTCTGCAGCATTCTCTCAACATTTACACAAACCAAGCAATTACAGTTTCTGTCTTTGATGGGATTGCTCCTGTGCCTCAGCTTACTGCACGCTTATCTCTCAGTGGTTTGAATTAATTGTATGTGAACACATTAATCCAGAAAGCTGTTCTAAAAATGTGTGTTGTTTAATGATGGTATTACAGAATCAGACCAATGGCAGAACTGTATGAAAACTGGAATAATTTTCTAGAGGAAAGAGAAGGTCACATGGAAATGCTTGATGAAAGTGTTCTTAAAGTACTTTTCGGTGAAGGGAATTAAAGACTCCTGAAGTCCACCTGAAACTTGTCCCAAGGAATACTGAAGAGCATTGTCAGGCACACAGCTTCAGTGACAGCAAAAACCAGGCTGGAGCTCAAAGGAAGCAAATGTCCCTCATGTACCTCAAGACTAGGAATTCATAAAAAAATGCTTAATTAAAAATAGCTGTTCTCAGAGACACATGCCTCTCGATGTAAAGAATAGCTGGTGATGAAAAACCACAGAGAGAGGCATCAGGTATTTTGCCCTCTGTTTATGCAATTGCCACCCAAGGAAGAAGTCTGTGACCCTGCAAAAATTTCTCTACTTTTCTATGACTCTGCAACTTTCTTTGAAGACAATGAAGAAATGCATTTAATAACATGTAGACTAATTAGACTGCAACAACTGCTCTGACAATGAATATTGCTCAAATGTCAAGTGCCATAAAAAGAGAGACTGCCTTATTTTAACAATTTCTTTGCAAAGGAAATGGGTGAAGACCCAAAAAGCCTGGCATGATATTTACTGCCCTATCAGGCAATCTAGAAGTACATGAGTACAAGCAGAATCTCAGATTCTATTGTTATTTCCAGTATGACATATAAACCACAATCCAAATTTTCCAAAACACAGAGGGCAATAACCCTCTTCTTGAATTTCCTATCACTGAAATAAGCAGATTTCAGCTGTTCTCAGCTTCACCGAGCTGAACTGAAATAGAACAGTCCCATCTGTAATTATAAATTCATAAATCGCTCATCCAAATTGTGTGCTTTTTGTAATTCAAGGTAAGGCAGGATGTGTAATATTAACTTACAAATCCAATCCATGATCTCCTGTGTTTTAAGAACAATGTCAAAGATGGAGCTGGAAAGCGAGTGTCTTGATGTTAAAAGACACACTGAGAATTTTTGAAATACAGTTTGGAAAGCATTGCAGAGTGGCAGCCATGCACAGGAAATTTGATATGTAACAGATTTAGAACAGTTATAAGGAACAACTTCCTTTATGATGACGTCTAGGAAGTCATTTATCATCTCACAGAGGAGTCTGGCACCTTAAAGTGTTTATCTAAGGAAAGGAAATGAACCCCTGTCATCTAATAGAAACAGTATTTGATCCATTTCACAAAGAATACACTGGTCAAAGGAATTTTAAATAATCCTCGACTCCAGCATTTGGCTATACCTGCTTCTTGTCTCCAGGAAGCTCTCAATCCATTACTTTCCTGATGTTTTCCTTTCTTTTCAATCCTTTCCTTATTTAGACAATCTCTGGGTTTGAAGATTATCCAAGATTTATTCCTTTTCAGATTAAATTTACAAATACATCCAGTGACATTGAATATAATAGCTGGTGTACTTTAAACATACCAAAAATTTAGTTTTCAGGAAGCAAACTAAGTTGGATTCACTAAATCTTCTTGAAGGCTGTGCAGAGTACAATGCAAGGTGGCCACAGGGACTACCATGTGCAGTGCCTGATGCAAAGTCCACTAAAGTCTTCCCACAGTCTTCAATGGGCTTTAAGGCATTTGGGTGGGATTATCATTGAAATCTTTAGTGGAAGAAGTGTGTTATAAGAAGGAATTTATATTTTTTTAATGAGCAGACAATACAGAGGGAAACCTGGGAAAAAGGCACTTTGACAAAAGGAGAACAGAGTGGGAACAGGTTTGATGGGAAGTATAAAATGGAGTGAAAATAGCAAGAAAGCTCATGAGAAGAAATGCGAGCCAGAAAGCATGAAATAGTAGATTTATTGGTCCGTTGAGGCAGAGACAGAGATTTAAAATTGATTTGTGAGGGCTGAGAAATCCAAGCAGGAATATGAATAAGACACTGAGAATAGCAAGAAATTTTGATAACTCTTACCATAGTATTAGGGATGGGTGAGAAAGTAGATAGGAAGGATATCTGGGAAAAGGCAGCTCCACATGGCAGGTCTCACCAATAAGCTGGAGGGGAAAGGAGAGAGCTTCAAGTCTTAGTTATTTGCTAAGTCTTGATAACACAGCTTTAACATGGAAAAGGAGAAGCCTGAGGCAACTCACAGATTGCTGATCTGAGTTTCCAATCCATGAGGGTAAAACTAAAAGCCAAGTTTGAAATTTGGTATCTTGTGGAATATCTGCATTTTTTACAGCTTCATCTACACAAAACAATTAGATGGCTGAAGAAGAAATAATAATAATAAAAATAAATAAATAAATAATAAAAAATAAAAATAAAAATAAAAAAGAGATATCCCATGAAGTGGAAAACAATTTGAGTAAAAGCTATTGTCAAACACCAGCTCTTGCCACAAACTGTATGGAAAGGGCTAATTCTTCATGGCTTGCTTATAGATTATTGTTCTCTAGTGAAGCAGAGTGACTGTGAAGTGACTGAAAATCACTGAAACGGGTTGAATTTGTATTTTTGGGACAACATTGAGTACCTTCTCAATTAGTGTGGGTGACGTCTAGACCCTCCAAATTTTCCTTTCACTAGGGAACCGCTGTGTTTTCCTTAAAAGAAAATAATGATAAATACATAAAAGAAGAAACGTCCTCGGTTATCTTTCTCTCTGTTTCCATAGTGTGTCATAGTCCAACATGATCACCACAGTATCATCCTTTTCAGTTCGCCACCTTTAGGAATCTGCAGAGTTCAAAGCTTGTGATACTCCTAAAATCCCAGCAAGTCCTGACTGACTGGTTCAGCAGCTCCCCCTCCACTTTTCATGCTGCTCTTGACTGCCCTGCAGGATTTACACCTCTTGGACTCTTTGCCTTCCCTTGTGGCACAAACAGGTGCTGGGATGGTCTTTGATGCGTTGTTCTTGGTGCTAAATAACTACTCAGCATGTTCCTGTAGAATGGGCTTATAGGGTTTATTCTGACAAATTCCACCACATATTCACTGCCCTTTTCCTCTCCTGTCTGTTATAGGATATGGCAATTGCCCTTATCTGCCTTCTACCTCCCCCTAACTTTCAAGTAACGAGTTTATGAAGAATGCAATTATCTGCCTGAGTATCTCTCACCCTGTCCATAACCCATTTGAATCACTCAATAAAAGTTGTGTAAACATTTTTAATAACTGCCAAAGGAAGGGGAAAAAATACCTCCTTCCCTGTCCCCCAGTCTTGGAAAGAAACTCACCAGACCAGGACAGGTTTTAATCATTGGCATTTTTTTATATGCTCATCCTTTAATCTGGAGAGAGACTATCCAACTCCAAAAAAATGACAAATCAGTTGAAATTCCTCTCTGATGCAATTTGTTCTTTTCTCTAAATTTCAGCTCATTTGGCTGCGGTTCCCACACCTGACTGAACTGTCCTCCCCTGGCCTTTTCTTGTCTATGTTTAGAACAACAAATCAGGAGTTAAAGAGACGCACGCACTGCTGAACAGGAAAAGCGTGCTGAGTCCAGCAAACCTTTCACGTTTATCTCCTCTCCATGTTCCTGCTGTGCCACTGAATCCTTAAATCCACTCTCTTAATTAAAGAACCTCTGTCTTCCCCACAAGTCATCAAAGTCTTTTTTCTTTAATGACCTTGGCAAATTACTCCTGTGTTTACTACCTCGGTGAAATCTCAGAGTTTGAATCCCCAGTCTGGCCTTAATTTTCCATCTTCATTCTGCTTGTGCTCTTCTCACTTTAGTTTCCTGTTCAGTTTTATAATGGTCCTTAACACGTTTTCAGTCTTTTCAGAGCTAAACCTCTTTCTCTCAATTAAATAATTTGTTTTCTTCAAATAAATAATCTGATCCCTTCCTCTTCTCTCTTCACTTTTTCCCCAGCAGACCCTGGCTGATGTTTTAGAAGGTTTTTGATGCCTTGTAGCAACTAAGAATTCCTGAGAAAGGCTTGACACCTATTTAGCTGTGCAAAATTGAGGCTGTGGCCAGGCTGCATGATGTTGTCATTTAAGTCTACATAAACCCTGAACAGTCAAATATTTTAAATGACCTGTCTCACATTATGCCTTTCAAAAAGTGAGTTTTATGTGATTTCAGAGGAAAAGAAGCCAACTTCTTGAGCAGTCCCACTGAAGCTCTTATTGCAATGCTGTCAACAACTAGGAAACCCCATTCAGGCTGCGATGTTCTCAGCTGACATGCAAAACTCTCTCCTTAGCAAAAGCCCAGAAAAACTGCATTGTAGAAAGGAGCTGTATGTTTTCCAGCAGCAAGGAGGACAATCCCCACCCTCAGATGTCAGCTTGGGAATGACCCCTCAGCTGCAGGTGATTGCCTCGTTTTTCTCTTCTTCAAGGATCTTAGCCTGGCTACGTGAAGTGAAGAGTTCCCCAAATCAACGCAGGACCACACAGTGTTGAAGTCCTGGAGTCAGAGTCTCCACGGAAAGATCTTTGTTTAAGCTGGACAATTCATTGCTGGTCAGAGAGTCAGACAACTGGGAATGGTTGAATTCTTTCTCCCCTTTTCAATGATTCAGGGTGTGAAGCTGCAGGTAGCCCACAGAACTAGAGCACAGCCAGTCAGTTTTATCTTCATTACTAAAGATCTTGTAGTCAGATGCAGCATTTACAGCCTGTGGGATGTCCTGCCAGCCTCCACCAAGGCTCTGGCAATATGTAATAATGCAGATGTGCTTTACTTCATGGAAAACTTAAATATGTCTGTATTCAAATGGCAGATTTTCTTGCTGTTTAATCCTTCTTTAATATTCCCAGAAAACTGGCTCAGAGACGTGTGATACCATAACCTCTTATACATCTCATGACCTCTCCTGATAAAGCATTTGATAACAATTCACTACAAACCATGGCCAGTCTGAGGTTTGCATGTAATTTTTTGTGCAAAATATTATCTGTTTAAATTAATTTTTGGTATAAACCCATTCATTTTTGTATTATTTCTATACTACAAGTCTGTGACTGTAGGGGAAGTGGGTCTCTTCTCTGCTTCAAGGATAATACTTTATGCAATTGTGCATTTGAATGGAGCCAGTAAATAAAGTAATTTGCTAGTGCTTTGGTGTGTCATACTTTCAATACATTAATCCAAAAATTCCAAATCGTTTCAAATCTTGCACCACCCATCAACACGTCAATGTTTCTAATTTTAGCCAGCTTTGATTGTTGGCACTCTCCCATCACGGTCATTTCTACTATACTTGTAATTTGGTCTTCCAGAGTAAGGGGTTAGAGAATGTCTAAAAATATCATGAAGGACGTCATCAATTTCAGTCACTTCCCTGGAAACACAGACACCTCATATTCTTTTCAGATGTTTGTCCACCTCAGACCATTCAGCTTTTCCACAGTTGCTCCCCCTTGTCCCTGAGCAATATGGTGCTCCTACTCGGGAGCACGGGGAGGTTGATGTGGATGTCCCGAAGCCCTTCACACACTTTCTGCTCTCTAATATCAAAAGCTAAATACAAGGAAGATAATTCTGTCATTGCCTGTTAGTGACTGAGAAAATTATTTCCTTAATGTTTTGGTTCCTCATCTACTTTCTGCCTACTCTGTATCTATAAATAGGTTTAGTGTCATTTGAGCAGGGAACTACAGCTTCATGGTCAAAGTTTATTTCTGCTCCTCTAATCAACTGGTAATAGACTGTGTTGTAACATTCCTCTGTATCAAAAGAAGTAGTCAGCATTTACTTTTGCTCCAGAGCCTGGAGACATCTAACTGCTTCAGAAAAGAAATAACAATCCCATTGCCAGAGAACATATAATCTGCCGTCTCCAGATTAAAGGATACATATTAGTGCTGAGTAGGTGAGCGACACAAAATAGAGAGAACGGTTAAAAATAAGAAGATAACAAAACCAGCAATGGGATAATGTGTTTTCTGAGTAAGGCCATGATCCAATGTCACTGAAGCTGTTTGAATGAGCAATTAGTCACATTAATTTCTTATTGGTTTATTCAAAAAGCACATACTTCTGAGTATTTGCCTGGACCATTAATGTTATTTTTTGTGTGCTTACCAAATAAGGCAATAACTCTCTGAAGACTTTGGAAAGTGGTAAAGGAGAAAAGGAGATAGCTTAGTCCAAAATGAATTTTGCAAATGAGAAGGATGGCATGAGGAAGGGTGGATTTCCTTACAAATAAAGCAGAGATCTGTACCAAGGACACTCGTTGGTACCACTTGCAAGATCACTAGAACGAGCTTTAATAGTAGCTGCGATTTCTTCATATTGTTTTCTCCTTATGCACAGAAGTTTACCTGTCTTTTCAGTTCACCAGTCTGTCAGTTCACCAGTCCTCCTGCAGCCAGATTGTTTGAGGTCAGAATTGTTCCTGCGTAACGCTGTGCTATCTCTGGAGATGACTGACAGCTGGCAAGACCTGCATAGCCTTGGCAGGAGGAGCAGGGCAGCGCTGCTGCTTTATCCGTAGGAACACGGCTCCTTCATTTCCTCGTGCTGAGAAAAGGTTGGGAACAACGATCCAGCCCCTACTCAGCAAGGCCTCAGTCCTCTCACAACCTCTCTAATCTGCAGCATATTTAAAGATCAGACCACCTTCAAAGAATCACTTGACTTTATCTCTCCCAGTGTCTGTTCACACTGTCCTGGCCAAACTGTTTTACTGCATTTTATCTGCAAACTCACTGTGACTCACGCTGAATGCGGACACCCCCTCCTACTGCCCATCAGCTGTCATTTTTCTGGTTCAGCTCTGTTTCTGTTGCTATTACTGTAATTGCAATGGCATTTGCTGTAGTTAAAGATGAAATACAGCTTCCCACAGTAACCTTCAGTTCTCAGAATTTCCTATGCATGTTTTCTTGAGGATTTCTGGGTCTGGCAGTAAATCCCCTGCCAGTGCTATTCAAGATGAATATCTGTGGTTTGATAACTGAAAAAAGGATAACCTATGGTATTGTTGTTTTCATCTAAAAATGTTCAAAAACAGGTCCTGAATGGGGGCTACTTAATAATTTGCGATTTCTAAATGTTTAGTTTTTCTCAGGTATTTGATCATTTTTCACTACCTGTTTTTCTCCCGCAGCATAATTTACAGACTGATTTACTAAAAAATTATTTGGCACAAGCTACTTATCTCCATATCAAAGAACTTACAGTCTATTTAGCCATGGCCTGTGTGGGGACAACTGATGCTTCCAGCGAGGCTGCTTGCAAACTCCTCAGTGGGGAAAGCCACCTGGATGGGAAGGCTGAAGCAGAGCCTCAGAAGCAAGAGACATCCCAAGTGCTGTCACTGCCCAGTCACACCAGTGTGAGTCAGTCTCTTGCTGTCCAGGGGACCAAACACTTAGAAGTTGCTCATTTGTGCTCATTATGTCCCTAGAGAACAGCAAGAACTATCCATTCAATAGGGAAAAAATACCTGTAGTACTGAAAATAAAGAGTTTGGCAGACTTGTAACACTAAGATGGAAGACCCTACATAATATCTTACTAATTCTGGAAGGGGAGTGAGCGTAGTTTTTGTTTGCAGATACAAATTTTGTAAAGTCTCCCTGAGGACAGGAAATTGAGACAGGCATCCCTCAGACAAACAACCTTCCTGATTAGGATTTATTTAAAATCCGGTGACTAAGAACTGCATTTTTTATGTTCACAAGACAGAAACATCCATGTGGCATTTACTGTCTGTCAGTAAGAAATTAAGTGAAGCAAGGCCAAAATTCACTAAAGCATGTAAAACCTTGCTTAGCTCTATCCTTAAGCACCAAGGCTTTTCAGAGTATGCCTTCTTTAGCCCCACACTGAGTCCGACTGCCCTCAACTTCCCACAGGCATAACTCTTTTGTTGACTCTTTTTGAAAAGTTATGTCAAAGCACACATAGTCCAGAGCAATTCACAGGAAAGATACTTTTAAAATAGCGTTGATGAGCTTCCCCACTGTGTTTCTACACAGTCATAGTATCTGAATCTGCCTTTCAACAGGTAAGTAATGTTTTGACATTGCTTTTTCATTGCAAATCTTATCCACAACAACAAATCAAGCCAAAAGGAAAGGGAATAAAGGTTAGTTTGCTGTTTCAAATAAGAATTCACATTCAGTCGTACTGAAGTGAAATCTTGCCAAGAGGTGTCAAGCTCCATCTACTGGCTATTAAAAAGAACTTGTAGCTCAGCATGCTGAGTTTTGGGTCTAGCTACATAAAACAGAGATTCATTGTCTTTGTAGAATTTCAGTCCAGTTCCATTGTGCTATATGTTAATCCATATTATTTAAATATTAGCTGTGTTTTCAAACTGTTGTATGTCATTTGCTGAGATATGCAAGCATAGGAGAAAAGACTTTCATAACTCCTGCGTGAGATGTTAGGCTGTGCATAAATAACAATTCCCATACAGATAGACCAGAAAAGATTCCAGTGCTCTGTTTCTTACGGTACTCAAATCACAAAGACAGAATTCCACATGGCTTTGACCTCCCAAGTTGATACTGAATTCAGTCATTGAAAGCACTCCTTAGTGGTATCAGCAGTATCAAGGGAGGGACAAAATGTACTTAAACCTGCAACTACTGTCCTCAAGGATTAAACAGGGAGGGGAGATCTTCCTTCAACTGTCAGAAATTGAGGGAGCAGAGCACAACAACAGCAGCTGAGGAAATGTTGTCTGCATAAACGGAGAGAGTCTCATGCTTTGTCCAAGCAGACAAAAGGAATTTGTTTTCCACCGGAATTTGTTGTCTCAAATGCATGAGTTCTGTCTGCCTTTTCACATACACTCTGCCAGCTTTCAAATATAAAATCGCAGGGACTGGAAAGAAATGCAATGATCACTTTGAAGAAAGGCAAGGGCTACTTGTACCTATGTTTTTCAAGTCAGGTGGGACTTCTGATGAATTAAAGATAACTACATAATTCAGGCTAAAGTCACACTGACTAATGGGTGTCATTTCAATCATGTGTATTTATGATAAAATAAAATCAGTCGACTGAAAAAGAAAATAAAGGCTCATGTAATAGGTGTCATGAAAATTCAAATTACCTTCAAGATACTGAAGATATACAAGGCTTGAAGAAGCATATTTCTCTCTGAACATTGTACAATAAATATCATAGATTTTCAATCTCATTGAGCCAAAAAAAGAGAAAGAGGGAGAGAACAGGAACAGCCCTGCCAGAAATCTGGTGCTCAGAAAATTCAACAATCAGAAAAGGCTGTGATTAGTGTTAATAGAACATAACATCCCATCCGTTTCATGTTTATTTACTTTTGAGGGAACATTTTTGCCTTAAATTGCATCCTGTTTCAAAAAAAAAAGCTGCTATGCTGAAGTCTTATATTTACCAAGATTAAAAAAGTAGGTCGACAAAGTCCCATTAATCTGTGTCATGTGTCAGCTGAGTGGATGTGCAAGCTCCAGTTGCTCCTGGGACTTTGTCCCTGCTCATCTGTCCTAGATGCTGCCTTGTTCCCTTTCCCTTTAGAGCACCTTGTGAATCTCATCCTGCCCAAAGCTGGAAATCCAAATCCCTTCCCCATTTTTCTGGGGTTTGCACTGTTGACCATCATCTTCACCCTCCAATCTTCTCCCCCTTAGCTTTTATGATTCTGCCCTCTCCTGGCTAGTCTCCCTCCTTGTTATATGTTTCCTCCTTGATGCAAGAATCAACGGGAATCTGACAAAGACCAGCTCTTGACCCATCTGTCCCCTCTCTGTATTTATGTATCTAAATAAGTGCAGTTATTAGGAAAGTATCAAAGTCATCACCCCTGAAAAATGCTGGTGACTACATAAGTAATGCATCCACTGTTTTTCAACTAGCTTTATTCTCTGGGGAATCCCATTCCAAAGCATGGGCTCATCCACAATATCTTCCCTATTTTCTTATCACAATCTTAGGAACAACAGCAATGTCATATCTGTCACTGAGGACAACACTCTGAGCATTATTTTTGTCTTTGACATTTTCATGGTGTCTAAAAGCCCCCTACTGATGCAGCTCAGAAACCAAAAGCCTTTAACTGAGGAAGTTAATCTGGAGCCTCTTCACCTTAAATTCCCAGTCTAACCATCCCAAAAAGTTACATCTGGAGGGCAAGCTAAGTCTTTGGTAACTGAACTTCCCAGGGCAGATTCTGCGCTTTGACACCTTTCTGAACTGGGCTGAATCATCCATTTTGAAATCTCACAGGCAATTCAAATGTTGGTCTTTTGCTGTAATTTTCAGATTTGAAAATTACTTTACTTTGTTGTTTTAAAGTAATAATATTAGCAGTCAAAACAATGGTCAAAATAATTGTCAGCCCTTTTCAGTCCTGAAGGATGTGTTTCCCATAAAGGCAAACTTTATTAGCTGCTGTATAACACTGTCAATTGGAAAATTAATAAAACTGACTGAAAATAACATGAAAACATAATCAGATTCTATTTTTTTGCTATATTTCTGTTTGTCTTTTGTTTTAGACACTTATTTCAACAAAAACTCGGTAATGGTTAAACCTACTTTGGCCAGCTCTGCTCTTGGCAATTGCTATCCTATCACCCTTTATCTGTTCCAAAATCCTTGGCAAAGTCATAAGCCTGGACTTGCTCATGTCACTCCCTTTTTAGCCTTACTTCTCCTCATTCAGTCTAGCACAAAATCTCTGTCTTTGAAGTGACACCGGAGCTTCTTGCTGAGCATACCAACTTTCAAACTTTTCTCAGACTAGCTTTGGAACTGTGTACTCCAGAGATGTCCTTGACTGTCATAAGCTGAATTGTCCCATTCATTTTTTTCCTTTGCATTTTTACACAAGTGTTCCTTACTCTTCAGAGGAGTTTTCTACAGATATCCCCCCCTCCAGGACCATCCTAGGTCATAAAACATTTAAGACAAAACTTGAATTATGATTATACTTTTTATATAACTTTGTTTATATAAAGTATATATATATAAGATGTATTCCCTTGTCTGCTCATTGACATTTTCTGGTTTGTTTTATCTTGCCTTTTTTTTTATCTTTTTTACGTAGCACACATAGACAATACCATCTCTACACTAATGGCATTTCAGGCAGGATTAAAATAATGTTTAATATTGGTAGTCTTGTTTCTATGAAGATCTACATCCTAAATGGTGTCCCTACCTTTACAAAGCAGCCCTGAAGTCAGTGCTCTTAGATTACTACAAGAAGGGACTCCACCCTGCAATAAGACTTCTTATTTTGTCAGCGGATTGATAACTACCTTAGAATAAAACCTAACTTTTAACTGAGTTGCCTTATCTCCTGACTCCAGATCTTGAAAGAGCACAATAAAAGGATGGAATAAATAAGTGAAATGGATTTCTACAGAAATCAAATTCTGGATATCTACATTTAGCCAACGGAGTAAGTTGTTGTTATAAGAGGCCATGAAAGAGGGAAACCTTTCCTGCAAGTCAAGTGGAAAATACAATGATGTAAATGTCTGTCTCAAGCTACACAATTTTCCTTCTCCAGGTCTTTAATTCACAGTTCATGATGCTGTTTTAGATATATAAAGGTTTTCATATGTTGAACAAGTTTACCTGTTGCAGCCTCTGACTGCCTTAATCATCCTGGAAGACAAGTAAGCACGTATTCAGCTGTAGATAAGAAGGTAATCTCATTCAAGAAAATGGGACTTACCAACTGGGACTCTTTAGTTTAATACCGAGATCCTTAAATAGCCAGAATGTGAAATAAGCTAAATAAAAGGAGCATATTTTGGTAGTTTCATAATATTGAAACAATATTCCAGTCATTTTTCTCAGAGTGCTCACTGGGAAATATTGGTAATTCCAATCACATAATTTGTCTTTTCTAAGACCAGAATTCTCCTTTAGTATTTCCTGGAGCAGCCTAAGGCACTGGTAACTTCAGAAGAGAGCTCATAAGTCAAGTATGGGACACAAGAGTGTGTTAATATCCAAACAACTTTGTGCTCTTTATTTTGTCTTGCCAACTTGTCACGAGCAGACATTTTTCTTCAGAGTGATCAGGATGAGATAGAGGCAAAAATATTTGGAGAATCTGGGCCTAAAGTCATCTGATAAGGAAGCAGACCCTCTGCCTCCAGAAGACTTGGGGCAACGTCTCGTTACTTCTGAAGTGGAAGATGACATATAACTGGGGAAAACTCACTCCTTTCCTGCCACTCAAGGTGCAGCAGAGTAGCACAGAATCGCAGTACTGTGTTGTCACAACTCCCATCTGCACAAGTGGGCATCAAGCCTGAATACAGCCTTCAAGAATATTTTGATGAACCCTGACAGCTCATCAAAATAAATACAGGGTGATGAGAGAAAAATGCAAGAATAGTCAAAATACATTATTTGTCTTAATGTGGTATCTGTTCCTGTTGTCCTTCTTTTGCTTGAAAATACAGGATTTTAACAGCTTTACTTAAAACAGTAATACATAACGGGGTGTACTACAGAGAGGATTTCATGTATATTTTACCATACGTGTTGCTGAACTAGGTGGTGATGCATATTTTAAATCTACAGACTGTTCTGCTGGATGTATTTCAATGTGTATAACTGACTCTGCAATTGCCTCAACAGTTTTCTCTTTGGCCCTAACATCTTTCCCTTCCTGTTGCCATCCTGAGCATTGCTACAAAGCTCTCTGTCCTACTGTTTTAGCTCTCCTCTCTTTGAACAATTCCATGTCTTTCTCTATCAAACAAAAAAGACTTCTTGTCTTCACCTTGAAACCCTTTTGGAATCCCACTTTTATGATCCCTGTTCCCTTTTGAAACACAAGGCAACATCATGGACATTTTGAGATAGAACATGTCTATGCATTCTTACTCTTCATCTTTTTCGCGCTCTCTGACCAAACTTTCCCTGGGAAATTTCACTGTTGGTTTTTTTTTTCATTCTGATATGAAATGTTTGACTCCAGTTAAGAAAACATACTTTGATGGAAATGCATTTGGCTGAAACTGTTCCAAAGCATCAGCTCTAATCACCTCTGACTTTTAATGAACCCACGATATCAACCTCCCACTACAAACTTGTTACATTTTCAAGATTTAATCTGTCCTGCTTCCTCCCGTGGTATCCCTAAAACTCTTACAAAGCTACTTCATTCTCCTCCTTCTAATCTCTCTCTTGAAATGAGGGAGGCTTACAAAAAAACCTGGATTCTTCCTCTTTGACCCCACTGCCTCCTACTCCAAACAGCTTTATTTCTTTGTTTTCCTCCTCCTTGGACTGTCTTCCTCCTGGTTGCCATGGACAGGCATGGGCTGAATGCGAGATGAATGGGCCATCTTTTTAGTCTGTGCCTTTATTGCCCTTATTCTGACAGATTTCTCATTCTAGTCTCTGTAGTATCATGACCATAGTCACAATCGTATTTATAAAATACTTTAACCTAAAGGGCAGTCAGGTTATGAATGGTGCTATACAAAGAAATTAATAATTCTGAAGAAAGTAAGGCAGCAAAACAAAATAAACTTGTAACTTAAATCTTTGGAAAACAGCTTTGAGTGAAGCAGAAACTTGAATTTCACCAGAAACTTTCTATAGGATAAATTTTGCAGGACTAAGATGAAATTTCTAATTAAAGATACAGGAGCCTATTTGATGAGAATATTGGTGGTAGGTTTGTGTTTGTAGCATTCAATTTCAGTTCTCTACTTGGCCTAATTTGGAGAAGTAAGTGCACTGGATGCTGGGCTTGAGTTGTTCTGGGTTTCTTTCTTTGTTGATCCCTTGAAAATATTTCTTTGGGATCTGGTTTCATTCTGGGACAAACCCAAATCTTACTATGAAGCTGCATTTCAAAAATGAGAAACAGTATTTTTTTCACGCACATTCAAGTGCAAGTATCAGGATATGTTTTTGCAGGGCACATTATTCTGAATTTATTGTAAGCCCCAATTTTGAGCTGATCTGACCTTGACCAGCTGTTTCCTGGAGCCCTACTGTGTAGCCCTGTTATAGCCATGATTACTCCTAAGGCACATATTGGTAATCCAGGATTGTATCCCATTGATTTTCTGTTCTCAGCACAGAACTGACATTTTACACCCCCCTACAATTAGAATGTGAAGTGACACATGTATGTTGGAGGAGATAATACAATGAACTGCAGAAACATTTCATTATTTCTAACATGAATGTAAAATTGTGGCGCTCTTATCTGCAAAATGTCCTTTGTATACTCATAGAAAATTAGCTTGCTAATCTATAACACTAATTGGGTGCATATATTACTGTGTTTGCACACAGATGCATGCAGGATTCAAAACCTAAAGACAATCCAAACATAAAGTCATCCCTATTGCACTTCATGTTTAAATTCTCTGATCACTTCTGGCTCCAGTCCTCTGAAAATTCCAGTGTATTTTTGTGCCTGTCCAACCCCAATTTCTTATTAATCAGTGGTCGATGAAAAAAAAAGTCCTGAGTTGCATCTGTATTACAAAGCCAAAAAAAATGAAATTTGGGAGAAGGGAACATCCAACAAGGAAATCTATTGACTGTAACAAGATCCACTAACTATAACAAATATAAATTTCTTGTTCAGAAAACTTTTTTAAAAAAATCATAATCTTTTTTTTTTCCCAAATGAAATAGGTCTAGTTGGCAACTGCTAATTTCCTAACAAGAAACAAACATTTTGATTTTAAATTAATATTTCAGAGTGAAAGACCTTTTTTTGAGTCATTTTTTTACTTCTTTTTTGTAAATTTAGGAAATACAAGTTTATGTTGAAGTATTGGTTTGAACAACAGATTAAAACGTTCAAATAAATTGTTTCTACATTTCAGATAAGAAAACTTTCTCATTTCAGTTCTAGCTAAAGATTAAGTCAGTTTTGAACTGATGGCATTTTTATGAGATAATATTCTCTTTCTCCAAGAGATATTCATAAAAATTTAGGACAAAGAGATGATAAAGGAATAGACTCACTTTCTAATGATTTGAAAATTGAAACTTTTTAAAAATCAGTTATTGTGGTAACAGCCTTTCCAGCTGCTTCACCTGTTTTAGTTTATTTAATCTTTAGTAAGAGTCTGACAAAATGCTTCTCCATAAACTGGTTTGTTTTCTGTGCACAGCAGATGGATAGAAGCACCATCATTACTGCCTACACAAAAATTACTGTCTGCAGAAAACATCATCATTATGAACTCAGTCATTAGCAATAGCATTATCCTTGGTACCCAGATTCTTCCTGCTGTCACCAGATGGCAGCCTCGACATATTTCAGTGAAATGTAAGTTTCTTTTATAAAGTTAATGTTGACCTCCGTGAACGTTTTCCTTTCAAGGTGATTTCTTTGCTTTCCATACCCTTTCTGACTGTACCTTCATCTCAGTGGTCTGCAGTCGTTTCTAGCTGAACATCAAGTCAATTTGTTGTGCCACCTGCAATGCTTTAAACTCACATCTCTACTTCATCTCTAGAAGCACTGATGGCTAAGTCATAAACTGGGGTGATTCAGTGTGTTTCTCTGGTCTAAGTTAAGGTCAAGAATGAAGACATCATTAGATAGATGCTGAAGAACTTACTCTATGGCCTTTTAGCTGCACTGATATGCAGAGAAGTTTGAGTGCTGTGGTTGCAGCTGTGTTGGAGCCATGTTGTTGGAGCATGACCCCGCTGCACGCTGAGCTGCATCTTCCTCCCCTCTGCCTCTCCTGCCCAAAAGCAGTACCCCAAATTTCCTTTGGTGTTGTTCTCTGTTGCCTGGCATTTGACAAGGGAAAGGCAACCACGGGGCATCAGTCTTCCTATTAAGTTTTACATAAGCTACAAAATAACACTGGGAAATGAGAGAGTTTGTTGGTGATTCAGAGCTAAGGAGTGACCAGTTCAGTGAAAGGAAACGCGTGATGTGCTCGGAAATAAGAATGATTTCACTCTGCAGGTATTGTTATAATCTATCTAGTAAATAAATGATTTTTAAAAAAAGAAAAAAACAAACAAATCCTGCTGTGGAGAAAAGGGAATGGTTGGAAATAAAAAAAAATCACACATGAGTCAGGATTGTCTTCTAAGCAGCATGAACAAAGATGATTAGTGAACACTGCGCCAGAGTTGAGGTCACCCTGGGGCTGGAACAGCTCAACTTTTCATTTTGGGAATGTGAGCAGCCACCCCGGGAGCAGAGGAAGCGTAGCAGGGGGCAGCAGCCCTCCCACGACTGCCTCTGAGGCATTGGGGAGTGCAACCGAGGGCTGCACCGAGGATGACCATTCAGTGCCACGTAGTCATGGAATTTTATATAGGTACACTGCAAGATGACTAAATATCACAAGTAAATAATAATCAGATAGGCAAAGACGATGAGACTGCATTCTTAGCTGTCTTCTGCCCAAGTTTTCCCCAGTTTTAGATAAAAATATTCAAAACAAAATACTATTAAGAGTTTACTTTATGTCTTGTTCTACTAAAGAGCTGGGTATCCATTAGCTTTCTTGTAGTCAGTGAAAAAGATTTAAAAATTCAGTAGTTTAATCCATGGGTTAAGCTGTTGGAGAGCTTATCCTGACTTTGAATCCAAGCAAAGGACACATTAGGTACAGCAGCAGTTACCATTCTCTACTACTGCACCACCACGGCCATGTCACTTCTGAAAAAACAATGAGGTAGGTGTGAAATGAAATTAGGGTCTCAAATACCTATGAACTTTCTAGAAGACGCAAAAATCAGAATCCAAAATTGGAGCTGGTTTCATAACACAAGGCCAAATCTATCCCTTTGTCAGGAGTATACTTAGACTTTGGTGGTTTTTGGCACCATGAACCATGGTCTGAATTTTGTGCTTGAGCCATCTTTCATTTACTGTTATCAGAGGTTTCCAGATTTCCCCCACCCCAGGCCTTTTGGATTAGAAGACAGAAGCTCACAGACAATGCCACATGGCACACAAGTGTAAGGTGAGAAAAACAAGTAAAGCCTTCACTAAGCAGTCACCTTTGTTAAAACACCTTCAGCTCCTGAACATCCGGGATCCACCTGCAGAATCTGTTTTAAAACTTCTCACCCTGAAGACTTTCATGTAACCAAGCACAATTTTTCTAGTCTTGAAATTCATGCACAAATCAATTTCCACTGCAACTCAGTTTTACTTTTAAGATATCAAATTAACTTTTGCATTTTAAGATACCAGTTAACTCTTGGACCCCTGTTCTGGAGAATATATCTGAATTAACATCTTCTGAGCTAAAGATTATTCCTAGATACTTAAGGGTGATGCATCTGTGTTAGCCAATTGTTAAGATCTGAAACCTGTAATGAGCTCCAGATACTCACACAGATGGTACTCCAGGAATATTGTCTTAATTTTCTTTCTCATTTCCTTCCCTTTTAATAAGATGTTCCTATAATTAAACTAGCCTAAGGCTTGATTCAGCGGGTAATAACTCATGCTAAGGTTCAGTGAGAGCCTGAAGCTAAGTATGCCTAGATATGAATGATACACAGTTTTTTTCCCCCTGCTGTTTTTACAGCCACATCCCTTGGCTGGTTTAAAATTTGAAAGTGAACACTGTACTTGTGAAGCCAACAACATTGTCTTCTGCCAAGAAAAGTACTTTCCCTCCCTCCACACTGCCCATCTCTGCAAGCCTGAGGTCAGATCATACAATGTCCTACCAGAAAGGCCTTCATGGCAGAGAAAGTCCTCATCGGAGCCTGCACAGCACCTGAAGGTGCTGCTGTGTCCAGAAGGGAGACTGATCCTTTGAGCATCTACACTCACAGCTAACTGAAAGTGTGTGCACAGCACATTCAGGTACTTAAAGCCATACACATGCACACATAGTTGCAAGGATGGGGCCGTAGTTGGAGTTTGCAGCCAGCTGTCCACAATTAATGAAAAGGGCTCATTAGTTGGCGTGGAAACCAGCTCTGCATATAAGCCAACTGAGGAGAAGGCAGAACTGTTGTTGCTGAAATCATATGGAGGGAAAAAGGTTTTTGGAGGTTTTTCCCTTTGTTTTATCAGATCCAAAAACCAGGAGTGCACATAGCCCAGACTGTTCACCAGGGAAATTGCTTTAAAATTACTGTCCTCTTCTTCTGCAAAAAAGTTCTTAGATCTTTTGGCTCCATGTTTCTGTTCTAGCTAACACCCTAGTGATATCCTGAAGTCTGTTTATGAAATCCTCAGGTAACCCTGAAACCTGTCTTATCACCCAGGCACCCCAGCAAAGAAACAAACAGCAAGTCAGACATTGACCAAAACTGCCAAACTGCAATCATTGTGTGATGAAAGGAACCTAGAAACAAAAATCAAGCTGATATCTCAGAAGTCTATGACTGGAGATAAAGTTATGGGTGGTGTTTGGTGTTTTTTATTGCTCAGGACTTTATATTCTTAAATCATTATGCAGTTGTGATACTGGAATGTGTTTATTCTCAGTTGATCCATGCATAACTGAGGTCAACCCATGGCATTTCTAAAAATGTCTTGTTTAGTCTTGGGCTTAAGCGAGCAATTAATAAAGAAAAGAAGAAAACTGGTCACACAAAGGCTTCCAAAATCAAGATGCTGGATGTTTTACTCTGGTTTGAATACCAGGGCTTCAGAGGCTTACAAGTTCTTTTAAAGCTTAAACTAGAAGAAGCACATGTGTGCTTGTACACTGGGAATGGACTGAGCCTGCCCACTTGAGCCCGGGATTAAGTGTGTGGATTGATCCCGACCCTCTGTCATCGGTACCCAGAGCTCAGCTCCAACTGGGCCCCCACACACAGCAGTTGTGGGTTCATGCCACCACTTCTAAAGATAGCAAAGTGCGGCCAAGGAGTCTTTGCTCTCGTTTCAAGCTCATTAGATGAGTGATGACAGGTTATAGTAGTGGTCCCTTGTGGCCAGACAACAAGCAAGGCCCCCAACTGCTGCTGTCCACTACAATTGCAGTTGAATTTAGCCAGCTGTTGTAACAACCAGTGCCACATAAGAACCAGACCTCCCTGCGCTCTGCTTTAACGAGCTTTGCGCATATTATGCAAGTTCCCCTGCAACATGCTGCTCAACCATGAGGGTTTGTGCTGCTGCTGCGG
This sequence comes from Scolopax mira, assembly GCA_004320125.1. Taxonomy (NCBI): domain Eukaryota; kingdom Metazoa; phylum Chordata; class Aves; order Charadriiformes; family Scolopacidae; genus Scolopax; species Scolopax mira. The sequence goes on from BJBW01003085.1 coordinate 184,386, forward strand.
CACAGGGCTGTATCTCTTCTTATGTTGGCTTTCATGTTGACAGAAACACCTTCCTCTGAGTTGCTTCCTGTCTTTTACTCTGCTGAGTCTGAACTAAACCAAATATTTGCAGGAGAAGAGAAAACAGGCAGCTCTCCTCACCTCCCTGTTTCTTTCTGTACTGACTGATCAAGTTTATGCTCTCTATTTTAAGAAGGGGGTAGAGGGAAATACCAACAGGGGGATTTTGTTTTCACAGCCTTCTTCATATATAACAAAGATTCAATATCAATATATGATTCAAGATCAATATATGTGCATCCTGAGTTCATTTTTGCAAAGCAAGCTGTGGATTTTTTTCTTTGTTGTGAATAACTGAAAATATTTTTTTCTCTTTAACCCTTTGGGGAAAATAAGCAGAGTCTAAATATTTGTAAGAAATGTGCCCCCAACCCCCTAATTCTGGTTAAAACTGGCTTCCCTGTTTCTTTTCTTTGCTAGTAGTTTTACTAGAGATAACCTAAAGAAGACCTAAAGACACTCATTCTTTCTCCCTCTTTTTGAGTATTCAAACCTGTGAGATAAGTACTCATCCAAGAAAAAGTGTTTTCTAGTTAGAAGTTTAATGTTGGTGTCTCTTACGTAGCCAAACCTCAGCCAACTCTCTACTATGATCTTCCTGTATCCGTCTGGTGCCATTGGCTGCAATCTGATCTAGGCTCAAGACTGAGTTACATTCCCAGCAAATCCAGTTTTACAGTCCTTCCCTGCACTCATACTATTTTCTGAATTACTGGAAGATACCTAATTTCATGAAACTCACTAGTTTGGGGAAGCACTGCAGTAGCCTCAGTGTTCTGATGCTCTGAATGACCACCTTCACAGCAGATTTCTGAAGGATATTGGCACACATAATTGATCGGGTTGCATTATAAAGTGTTGAAGAGGAGGAAAACCTTGTAGACTTTGTTATATGCCAGTGTGTCAATAGAGATACCACCTTTGTTTCTGTTCAACTTGCCAGTGGTAGCTCTAAATGCATATCTACCATCCAGCACCCAGTCCTAGATTCCAAATTTCTGTTTACAGTTAAAACTAGAAAAAGGCTTCTTAACTGATGGCCAGTGTGCAAAAACTTCTCAGAACAAATGGGAAAGATTTTGTTTCTGTTCTGTGGGTGTGTTGATTCATTTTTCTAAATATCTTCTGGTAAAATATCACACATTATTTGATGCAGAGGAAGGTGAGGCAGACAGCCAGGCAAGGGGGACAGTTAGAGAACATGATGAGGCCCTTGTGGTTCTTGAAGTCATGTTTTAAAATAAATGGCCACAATAACAATGCTGTATTGAGATATTACAACTTCTTTCTTATTTCAGTCACTTGCTTTGCGCTCTCAGAGAGACAAGAATCTTCCTTCTTTTCAGAGATATTATGATGGATGAAATATCAACAATCACTGAAAAAAGCACTGATCTAAATCCAAACAGAAAAGAGTCTTTTTTATGAAAAACTCCATCACAATTGTGTGCAGCAGTGAGAGATTTGTTCTCTTAATGCCTCTAAGTTAATACATTCTGAGCAATCTGACACTTTGTCACATTACTAGTTATTACTAATTTTTTCCTCATTATGAAAGTACTTTTCTCTTTCAATGGAAAGCTATTCAGTGATAATTTTAAGCCTTGATTTAATGTTCATGGTTTTCTCAGCCACTCTCCCTTCTTGTGAAGAAGGTTGTTCATATTTAGCATGAATATTAAAACATGCCACCTTGGCACATAATGGATATTCTGTATTCGTAGTACACACTAGGGAATGAATTCTGACTCTAGGGAAGTTAACAGCAACTTCTCTGCTTTCAGACAGTCAGAATTTGCTTCTAATTGCTTTGTACTTTTATTATTCCTCGTATCTTGACGCAGAATCAACAAGATGCTTCATATTGAGTCTGTAATTCATATTGCATTGAAAAAAAAAAAAAAGGAATTTAACTTTAATCCTAGTTCTAATCCTAATGGAAAGCAATAAGTTTTTATGAACGATTCATTACCATGTTATTAAGTAGGTTAAACCACAGTGCCTCTAGCATTTACAGTAAATATTTGCTTTTGGAGTATTTGGGAACTCCACAAGTTTCTGACTCTTATTTGAGATCTGAAAGGTTTAAACAGAAGCATTCTTCCTTCCTTTTTATTTTGTTACATGACCCAATTTCCCCTACTTTTAATTAATCCACTGTGCAAAAAGATTGTCCATTTTAACTCTGTGGTAGTGTAATGTTTCCCCAGCAGCTCACTGAGGCCTTACCTGCATCACTATTCAAAGTCTGATGCAAATTCCTCATGCATTTTTATGGTGCTTGTCACTACAATAGCTAAGTGCAACACAAACATGAACATGCATATATTCACACCACCTTTGCAAGGTGATGAAGTAGTACTGTACTGTCAGTTTACAGCTCACAGCTGAGACAGAGAGGTCAATATAAATAATATTTAGTGAAAATACATAAGTACTCAGTTTGAGACCCTCAAGATCTGATTTTTTAGAATATATGTATCATGTATATACATATAGACACATATACATGAGATATATATACAGGATATACAGAATGTATCCTGTAACACATATATTTTAAAGTGAAATACTGGTTATTTTTCGTCAGGTCCGTGAGTGTTCTGTTTTTCCACAGAACTCTATCTCAGGTCAGGTACCAGACAATGAGAAATCCAAGTTTTAACACTACACGAGAAAGATCAGATCAAAATAACCAGCCTGCTCTTGGAATACCAGGGCAGTGCCAGGTAAGGAACATCCTGTTTCACCAAGGGGCATCATGGCCCAAAGAGCTACTACCTAAACAGACAATGCAGACAGGGATAGAATGAAGAAAGCATTATTTCCATTTTGTCAGGGATTAGAACAAAATCATAGGCACACACGGGAATTTTTTTCAAAAATACATAAAATATGTCACTTTCCACTTAGCTCTGTGGAAATCTGTGTGAAATAGGGGTACAAAAGATAAAGATCAAAATGGCCTGAGTACAGGGTATAAGCAAGTTCTTGCTTTGAAAAACAGCTGGAGTGGAGATGCTATCACCTTGTAGGTGCACAAAAATGCTAAGCTACTTTTTGGCAGGTATACTCCCTACAAACTATGCAAGAAGGACAAACATGAAAGTCTCTTGTCAAAAATGCTGTTTGATTTATTTTGAAAAAAAAATATGAAAACTTAAACTGAGCTGCAGGGTCTGTGACCCACAGTTTATGGAGCTGACAGTACAAGCATTTTTGGCTCCTGATGACAAATCCGGAAGGGAGGATCTAGACCCAAAGTCCAGTACTGAAGTCACAAGATCATTCTTCTCTCAAAGGAAAAAAAAGCCGCTATTAATACAGGTCTTTTAGTAAAGAGATGAACTGCAGTCAGGAGAGTTATTCAGAAACACCAAGGAGATGTTCCATAGTAATTCCAAACTGTTTATCAATCACCTTCATTCACTAGAAACATGTTGCTTTAGCAGAAGAAAAGGAAAGAGAGGAGCAAATTCTGTGTCTGACACTGTTACTCATTTCCCTGGATTACCCTGGTGCCCTGAATTAGACCCCCAAAACTAACAAGAAACTGTTTCACAGAAAGCAGTCTCAGACAAGCATGTTTTTTCAGAGTTATATGCATTGGTGTTTATTTCGTGTGAGCTGATGAAAGTCCCAAGGGTTTACCCTCTGACAAAATGAGTAGGACAAATACACATGAGTGCCCAGCAGCTCAGCTCAGCTGTGGTGAGGCTGCCAAAGGAGATAATTCTGCCAAGTGAAATGGCTTCCAGGCTGTGCACTTGTGTGTCAAAATGACATTAGTGTATTTTGACATAAGTGCTGTTTTTTATCAGGGATAAGCTTCAAAGCCACAGAGGCGGAGAGATGGGAAGCTGGAGGTTGACAGGAAAAATAGAAGTTGACAGAAAAACATAACGAGAATTTGTCAAAACAAACCCAGCCAAGAGCCAGTGATACCTTCAAGGACGGAATTTAGAGCAAAGGACTATTTATCCCTGTATGACCATGGTAGTTTAGGCATAGTAAATAAATTTTCTCTGCAAAAAGCAATGGAATTTAAAAATCCTTATGTTTGCTCTGATGTCTGGAGCTGCCTGCCTGCTGCTGGCTGGTGGAAGAAGCTTAAACCACACAGAGGAGAGTATGGAGCTAGTTAAAAAAGACTGATATGCCTGTTCATACCTTTTTTTGATATAAATTGTGGACAGCTTAGATGCTTACCTACATAAAGTTTAACAAGGAACTCTACAAAGCAGGGAAGAACTTGAATCTCAGCTTGAGGAATGGATACTTGCAGAGGTAAAATTATTTGCCAAAGTTTACAGACCACTAATAATACCAAGACCTGAACCAGAACCCCCCAGTCCTGACCTGGAGCTGAATCCTAGGGCTCAGTTCATCCTTGGCCAGCAGAACTGTTGTGGGTTTCTAATAGTACAGCTGTACTCATAGGCCTCTGGGTGAGAGACTTTCCCTGAAGAATCTCTCACTGATTAATTACAGGGTACTTGGGCAACTGGATTTATCACTTGAAAATACAGAAAAGGGAACATACAGCTTCATTTTCAGCAGTTATCACTGAGGTTTCCTACCTCATTGGTTAGCAACACAGAATTTCCATTAAATTACACGGGCCAAAACATTGTTGAATGGGGTTAAAGGCTTCTAACTTCACATCAACAAAACTTCCTGCCCGAGTGATTGTTATGTCCAACAAGGTAGGTCATTTCCCTCCTGTGCATTTTCCTCCTCTTATCTCTGGTGACTCCAAAAGCACATAGGACTCACAGAAGCTAAAACTAAAACAACAACCTACATCCGGTCAATCAGGTCATCTCTGATCTTTCGGTCAGTCCCCTTTGACAACCACACAGTCAATAAAAATGCTCAGAGATGCCAGTAAGTTTAATTCCCTTATCCCTTTCACAGCCTTGAAGCCTGCAGAAGACAGAATGACAATTTTCAGCTCCTTACCCAAATTTCAGCAATCAAAGAAGGGTGCTGCCAATTATAGGTGGCATGGCTTCCTCTGACAGCTGTATATCAGCGTGACTGATGTCTGCTCGTCTCTGCTAGAGTCCAGAGGCTTCTGCAGGGCACACATGAGGATCAAAGACTTCTATCTAAGTCGCCTACCTCAAAATATTTACTTGCTGTCATCTGGAGAGATAGAGAGAAACCATGGCCTCAACATCTGACAACTCACTTGGGATGCTCACTACTGTGTCCCATTTGCCATTAGTGTCACCAGTGATATAAATAGGATATTGCAATGCCTACATAAGAGTAGTTTCCAGACAGAGATAGCAAGATCAAATTCAACCTGGATAAGGCAAAAGAAATACAGTCAGGGAGGAGGAGGGTCACCAGAAAAACAACCTTCCATGGAGGTACACGTACAGAGCATGAGACCTGAAGACTTTTTGATTCAGATAGGGTCTCCACACTTATGTCCAGCTTTATGTGCTTAGACTTGATTCTCAGGTTGTTGTTATTGCTTAATGCCATACAGTCCATCATGATTAAGTCCTTTCAGCCACATATAGCTGAACAAAATACTTAATCATCTTTTTTTTAGCAATAGAATTGTGCAACTGCAATATCATTGCTAAACTAAGCTGGTCATTGCTGAGGGAACAGATCAGCTCCACAGCACTTTAGGGCAACATTTTGAGACCAAAAAAAAATAATATATTATAAATAAAACAGAATAATAAAAGAATATTTAAAAAATACATTATGATACCCTGCCATATGACACACGAGTGAAATCTTTTAGAGAGCTGCTTGTCTTCTCTCTTTTAAAGCTGTCTTTAAGCTTCTCATAAAAGGGGCTTTTACTGTATAGCACAAGGACAAGTAAAGCAGTGACAGCACAAACTAAGGGACGATTCCAAAACAGGGTTTGTTTACAGTTACATATGCTGCTGCAAAGATTTCCAGACAATTTCTGGTATTTAAAAAGTTTGCACCAGGTCCAAAAAGCATTTAGGTGTTTCACTCCCATGAAACTCCTGGAGGAAATCAACAGAAATTCAGCGGTTGTTCCCAATCAGTGCATCTGAGCTGCAGTCCTCACACTGAGACTGATAATGAACAGCAAAGCCAGCTGCCACAGCATCCAGATGTTTTTAGAGAGGATGACAAATTTTAAGACCACTTGATTTGGTAATCCTTAATTGTATGCCTGAAATAGTAGTCCCAGTCTTATTTAAATGCCATTTTCTTAATCTCTTTTCTAGACCTCTCAGTACATGATCTGACAGTCATTGAACATGGAGTGAAAAATGGAAGTCAAAACCCCTAAACTACACTGCTGCCAGCATTTTTTAAATTTGATTACAAAATCAGGCATCAGAAAGTGAATTAATATTTTATACAACTCTACTGACCTTAATGAAACAAGTCAAGGGTTAAACTTGACATCTTGGGTTCAGTCTGGAATTTTTCCTGGTTCCTAATAGAGATTTCACCCTACTCTTTCCCAGTCCCAGGAAAAGCAGTATTTCGGGATGTTTATTTGAAGGCATGTTGAATTCATATTCCTGTAGTTAATTCACAGAGGGTATAGCTAATTTTTTTTAACTGCTCATGGAACGGAAATTAACCTGTCTGTATCTCCCAGTACCTTTTGCAGTGCTTTGATTTCTGGATTTATGCCAAAGCGGGGTATTGTTCAGGTCCTTTGTCTTGCCATTAATGTTCTTACTGTTACGGTTTTGTCTGTTGGGTCAATAAGATTAGATTTCATTAGCACAGCAAACTGAAAAAAAAATACGAGTTATTAGATAATCATTAAAGCACATCTGTTGCCTTTTTCAGAGTGCCAAAGTCTGAATTCCATTGAACTAGTGACATGGCACTTGACCAGCGCTTAGTTCAGCTATGGTCAATGAGCTGCAAAAGGATTAAAATATTAGCAGCTCGTTGATTCAACCTAATCCCTGGCAGTTTTGTTTAGATTGCAAAGAAAGGTGCCTAGAGCAAAAGAGAATGAAACAATTGCAGCAAGAAAATGATGGCATTTTTGGGCCATTCCACAAATTGTGCTGTACAGATGCTCCATTTTGGTGTTACGCCAAGACCTCGGTTCCTCATGTACTCTAAAGACTCCTTCATATACTTCCACCCTTATTCTGTTCAAAAGTCCCTGAGAACTTCTTAACCTGAACGTCTGGCTGTTAAGGGAGTGGAAACATGTATTCACTCTGTCATCCGTACACCCAGGGCCAACAGCGATGGGCTATGAATGAATATCATGTCTCAAATGTCAGCTGCTTTCCTCTTTGCAGAAAGTCTTCTGAGACATCCTGTGACAAATAGTTTACATCACAGGCCTTTTTTAATGTCTATTTTTTGTTTATTTTTAAAAGGAAACTTGTATACGTTATGTATATATCTTCACAAAGTACTAGAAACCATGTTTTTACAGACAAAAACTAGGATTTCCAAAGAAGCTTTCACTGAAAGAACCACCCAGTTCCCATCAGATGTCACTTGTGATTTAAACGTAAAGCCTTATCATATAAACACTGAACACGTGTAATCAGACAGCTGCCTACAAGTAATTCTACAGAATTATTTAAAAATTTAGGGGAAGAAAAGGAAAAACCTTTGATCATTAAAAAAATATATCACATATTAGGCCACACATTTAGGGGGATTTACTTTTTTTTAAGTAATGATCTGGATTACTGAAATCACTGTTGCTTTGATGTGACTGTTGTCACCTAATTTAAGACTTGAGATATTTTGTGATTTAGTATAGGACTCCTAATTTCCTTATTGAAGGTATTCAAGCTTTACACAAGGGTGAAAAGGAAATTCTCAGATGGTTTTCTGCCATCCCTGACCACATCAAAAATACACAGTCGAACCATCTAACCATTGTAGACATTCACAGGTGCTAAGGACCCAATCCATAATCTGCTAAAGGCATTTTCTTGAGCAGCTCAATGTATATGTGTAAAAGAGAGTATTGGTAGAAGATCCTTTCGCCTCCCCTTAACTGGCTTTGTCAGGTAAATGTTCTCTTTCTCTAGAACGCTTTTTCCAAGTTGAAACTTAAAACTTCCTCTTTTAGCTTTTCGTGTTAGTTGGTATTCCTCAAAGTGTGCATTTTAATCTAAGAAACACCTGCAAAACCAAACCAGACTGATGTTCTTTGGAAGCTTCACTACCTGGATTGGTTAAACTATTACTCTATGGAGTTTGGAAATTTTTTGCTAGCTATTAGTTGCTACATTGCGAGGAAATTTGGAGAAATGGAAATTCTATTGCACTGGTTTTGATACTGATTTTACAAAATGTAAAACAGATATACCAAAGGGAAAAAGGGGTTAAGAGACATGTCAGGTTTAGCTAAACATGGACATACATTTAAAAAAGATCGTGTTCTTATTTTTATTCAAATCATTGTCTCAGGTGTCTATCTCTTCATGACTATTTCCAACACTACTGCTGCACTCCCATGTAACTATTACTGGTCTTGCACTCATTAACCCCAATAAATGGTTGCTCACACAGCTTCTCTGTATTATACTCCCAGAATATGCCCTCTCATGTATTACTCACCTGGGATATCAGTAATAAACAAGATAACATCAAATCTCTAACAGGTGGTGAAAGGCAAAAGGGAGATAAACCCTACAATTAGAAGTTTATAATTGATGAATGTTATTTCATCAATGATTTTGTTTTTAATAACTTTCCTTTCTTTCTATTACTGACTTATCTATCGGAATTCCTCTTTTAACAAACAGGAAATTAGCAATATGACTTTGTTACTTCTTAGAAAAAAATGCATGCCTAAGACAGCACAGTGACAGGGTAAGTCGTGTTCCAGCTAAAGCAATTAAGGAATAACAACCATGTAACTCTGAACTCCTTACCTACACAAAAGGTCATGTTTTTGTTTACTTCTTTTAGAGTAGTTTCTACCTTGTTTTCCATCTTTCAACATTTGGAGACTAGAAACGCATCTATTATATGCATGTCTATAATGACACGTGCAGGAACAGTACTTAAAAGCTCACAAACTTCTGCTGCACATCTTTAAGAGATTTGTGCTCTCTGGCTGCAGTCTTACACTTAAAAAATACTATTGTTTAACTTTGATTGGTGTAATATTTTCAGTTTTGCTAATTGGTAGACTCATGCATGTGTTCATGTTGTGTTATAACTTGGTTTTAGAAATCAGTATGTACATCTGAAGAGTCTGTGTTGCTGAATTCAGCTTGTCAGCTGAAAACTACAGCTACAAAATCATCTCGGGAGAACTTGACTTCTCTGGGTTTCAGAACAGAATGAAAGCCAAGAAATTCTGGATAACTGGCTGCAAGGGTTCTTTGGAAAGAAACATCATTTCTCAGCCTTTTGAAAAGAAAAAGAAGATACGTATCATCATATACACGGGTTTGGGACAAGCATCCTGGACACAAGAAGCCTAACTTCAGTTTTTGTGTAGTCCTAGGAGGGATCAGCCCCAAATTTCTGACTTTCATGTAAGGTGCCCTAGCTACCCAGACCAAAGGGTGAGGCTGTGCCATCACTCAGGAAAGAATTCACAGGGTCAGAACTGGTGTCTCCTGCTGTGAAATAATGATTCAGGAACTCATCTAGAATGAGAGAAATTTGGATTCTGGTGTACACTCCACCAATGGCCACTGTATTTTACAGGGTGTGTAGTTAATGCAAAATAGGCAAAGGAAGAGACAGGTTTCGGGGCTCTCTTCTTCTGTCTACTTGCTAGAGAAAGCAACCATGCCAATGCACTTTCCTTGGCTTAGCAATTCTTGAGGTCTTTTCTGAAGAATATAACAGTGTTAATGTAAAAGAGAAAGCACATAGAACAAACTAGAGGGTCAGGGCATCCCTCAAGTAGAAAGAACTCAAATTCATCTCTGCCATTCGCTTTGCCATTGCTTTAACAGTTCATTTCTGTATGAAAATGTCCCCACTGCTACAATGAGAATGGTCCTTCCACAGCCTTTTTCACTGATCATCAGCCTCTTTGCACATGTTTAATAAAGCAGTGAACTGCAAGTCTTCTGTAAGGCTGCTGACCACCTGCCCACTGCTTCTTACAGCTATAAAATGGGATTGGGGCCAAAGTGCGACAGGATCTGGCACCTACAGCCAGCAGGACAGTGCCCTGTGGAGCATTAGCTTCCCAAAGCAGGTTAGAGAAGCCGTAATTCTGTTATCACTTCCATTGAGAGCCAATTTCTTCTCTTTCTTTCCATGCATCTCTTACCTCTTCCTAGATCCTGATATATTAAGGAAGTACAATTCCAATTGTTCCTAGTGATTTTGTATTATATTTGAAGATCCTGGCATTTCTTACTAGAGAATTTATCAGAATGCATTCCTAGATCTGAACAATCCTAACTTTAAACATTTCACTCAGGTTTGTTTTCCATTTTTAAAAATAAAACTAAGACTAAGCAGTTTGGAGGTGACAAAGGTGTGTTTCATGCCTTGTTTATGGATTTGTTGAAGAAACTCACTCTTAAAAGCAAACAACTAAAAAATGGCAGACTCTAAATTTGTGTCGATATGTGGTTCACTCCACCTGCATTGTTAACTGGGCACATTTTGTCCTATAAATAAATTCTAATTGTTAATCAAACAGTTCTACATTTCAAAGTTCAGCCGCGTTGCCCTCCTCATTCCCCAAAGCCTAGAACTACTTGTAACATTCACGTCACTTAAGTTTTCCTAAGAAAATTCCTCTTCCTGTGACTCATAACACCACCTTCTGGACAATTGTGACCTAAGTGTGACTAAAATACTCTTATTCTGTGCATTGACCTGTGCACACTGGTAATACCCTCATACACGTACCTGCTGCTGTCACAATCTAACATCAGTCCCCCCAGTGACGTTATGATCCAGTATTTCTTAGTGTCAAGGAATTAATAACCGTTGAGGTCTAGAATAAATTCCTCTGCTGTGTTTTAGGCCTGAGGAATATTTTCATCGCAAAGACCGGAAATAATGAAATAATGACTCATTTCTGATATTTTAGAAGAACAGCAGCCTGATGTTCTTTCAGGCAGACCCTGTGTCTCAGTGGGTGATTTTATTCCTATCAGCAAAGACCACGGCAACTACTTATTTCACTCATTAGAGAGATACTTAGGAGAAAAATTTGGCTTATTTTAGCCATTTTGGAAATGCCATCATGTTTCTAACAAACAAAACAAAACAAAACAAAACAAAACAAAACAAATCAAAAAGGCAACTGTGTTACAATAGTGTAGCTGAATTTAGTTACTCTAGCAGCCTTTTTTTTTTATAACATTTTGATATGGCTGAATGGTAAAGACACATTCAATACACATCAGAGAGCCAAGAGGAGGAACAGTTTGAGGTGTGAATCATTCTTGGCCAAAATAGTATATGCCAATATTGCACCACTTAAGAAGTTGGACCTATTTTTAAAGGTACATTTTAATGCATTTTTATTGCATCTTTCAGATGGTACAATAACACCTTTCCCAGAAAAGCAAATTGAACTAGCCAATTTCCTCTCTATCTTTCTAAAACAGTTCAATGTACTTGGGAAACCCTTTTTGGAACAAAGATCGGTGGTGAGGGCTATCATAGCTCAACATACTCTTCACTTTTTCTTCATTACGTGTTTTATGCACCCTGAGATCACATGCTGACTCACAGGGATTGGTATGGAGCTATTAGGAGTATAGCCCCTGCACTTCCTCCAGTGAATAGCTAGATTTTGATCAATCAGATTAGATAGTATGTAAAAAGGAACATTAGGGAGACTTGCAGTCTTCATTCCTTCAACTGAACAGTTCTTGTGATAATCTGAGTAGTTTTATGAAGAGTGATGAGGTATCAATCCAGGTGCTACTAGACTTCAACATATACTTTGTCAAATGCAGAAAGCTTATTCTTAATATAGAAAATATTAGTGGTTGTGGGGCTCAAGGGCTCTTTCACAGATGAGGTGTCAAAGCATTAGTGCTCAATGACTTAGAGAGGGCTGTAATTGCAACCTATTGCTTTTTACTTGCCACATGAGTTATCAAAGAATTATTCTCTGCAAAAAAACCTGCTGCTGGAAAACATGTAAGCATCATATTTCCTAAATTACATTGAACTGCTCTTTTCTTCCAATCATGTACAATAATAATAATAAAAAAATAATCAGAAGTGTATCTTTGATTTATATGTAGAATAATGATGAAAGACAATAAATATTTTGACCATTTTCAGAAAGAAATCATAATTTTGGAAACTTCCATTTTCAGGTGGCTAAATTTAGGAAACCATGAACATGACTCTGACAGATGTTGAATGTATGTGCTGCCAGGCTCTTCAGTAGTAAAGAATTAGTCAAATAAAAATGATAGTCTGCTATTTTAAAGTATGTTCTGTTAGTAAAAAAAAAAAAAAAGGTATTTGTTTCAATCATATTATTTCACTGAATTTCACTGAATGTTTCGAGTTGGACGGGACCATGGAGATCATCTAGTCCAACTGCCCTGCTGAAGCAGGATTGCCTAGGGCATGTTAGAGCATGTCACTCAGGACTGCATCCAGTTGCGTTGTAAAAATCTCCAGAGAAGGGGATTCCACACCCTCCCTGGGCAGCCTGTTCCAGGGCTCCGTCACCCTCACTGTGAAGAAGTTTTTCCTCATATTTGAGTGGAACCTCCTGTGTTCCAACTTGTGCCCGTT
>BJBW01003087.1:0-14035 GCA_004320125.1 Scolopax mira
ACCCCCCTGCCCTGGGCAGGGACACCTCCCACCAGACCAGGTTGCTCCAAGCCCCATCCAGCCTGGCCTTGAACCCCTCCAGGGATGGGGCAGCCACAGCTTCTCTGGGCAACCTGTTCCAGGGTCTCACCACCCTCACAGCAAAGAATTTCTTCCTGATGTCCCATCTAAATCTCCCCTCTTTCAGTTTAGATCTACACTGAAGACCACCACCACCAGTGCCAAATCACAGAGATTTTTATCTCAGTAAGGAATTTCTAAGAGTGATTCCCCTCAGGCCCACCCCAGGCCCATATCTTAGATGACAAGCAAGCAACACTACGTTTCTTGCTGGATCTGGTCCAGTTTCGGAGCCTGTCTTTCCCCAACGCTGACAACTCTGAAAGAGTCACAGTTGATACCACAGAACAGCAGGCTCAGGCAGAGAGTTTCACCAAGCTGGTAAGGGGTCTGGAGAACAAGTTTTATGAGGAGAGGCTGAGGGAACTGGGCATGATTAGTTTGGAGAAGAGGAGGTTGAGGGGGGACCTCATTGCCCTCTACAACTACCTGAAAGGAGGTTGCAGAGAGATGGGGGTTGGCCTCTTCTCCCAAGGGAATAATGTCAGGAGCAGAGGAAATGGTCTGAAGTTGGGGCAGGGGAGGTTTAGATTAGATATTGGGAAGAATTACTTTACTGAGAATTACTTTACTGGTCAGGTACTGGAAGAGCCTGCCCAGGGAGGTGGTGGAGTCACCATCCCTGGAGGTATTTAAGAAACATGTAGACATAGCACTTCAGGGCATGCTCTACTGCCCGAGACTGTGGGGGTCTTTTGTGTGCGTGTATGGTTGGACTTGGTGATCTCAGAGGTCCTTTCCAACCATGAAGATTCTGTGATTCTGTATCAACTCTAAGCAAGGCATTGCCTACAGAAATTTTTGGCCCAGGGTAACATTAACCTCCCCATCACTAGCACTTTCAGGGGTTAAACCAAGCTCCCTTGATTTGAAGCTTTTCATGGGCTTTCACCCACTAACAAAGCTTTGCTCTTGGTCCTGCAATATTTCTCCTAACATAAAAGATTATTCTAATTTGGGTAACAGCAGAAACCAAAGCAGCAGTGGAAGAATTTTAAATATACCATTATACCAAAAGGCAAACACTGAACAAAGTGTCAGAATAGAGAAACAGCGATGTGCAAACAAACAGCTTTGTGAAAGAGGGAATTTGTCCTCATCTCGGTTAAGAACAAAAAGCCTCATTGAAAATAAGCTTGCGAAGTCAAGTAAGAAAAATTAAGATATGCCAGAAGCACTGGCTGCGTTGACAGCTTAAAATGACTCTTGTCATGCAGATGCATTACCTTTTAGTACGTGAGCATTTACTCTATTTCTCCCGCAGGAATCCTGCCTCACACAGTGCACGGGACAGCCTGGCTGCAGGGAGAGGAACCCACTGTCTCTATCAGACCCATTTCATTTAGAATTTGGGAGCTGCCCGAGTGAGACAAGGGCTGGCATGAAGGGAACAGACACCGTTCCTACCATTAAGGAAGCTTCCAACTCTGAAAAGCTGGAATTTAAGTCTGTGGAAAAGGCAAGGAGGGGTAAGGTAACTTCCAAAAGGTGCTGGATCTAATCCTCGTTATCTGAGCACTCAGCTGGAAAGCCAGGAGGTTGATATGCAGTACTGCTCTGCTCACGTTGTGTATCTGAACACACGCACACACTCTCCAAGTGTGGCCCCAAAAAGAGCAAAAATGTATGTACCTCAGCACTGGAAATTAGCACGGACTCTACCTTGTTCTCTGTGTGCCTCAGTTTCCTCCCTCTACACTGGGATAACACCATCCCATCACCTTGCTGCAATTTTCTAAACATAAATTGTTTCCAAGAGAAAAATTTACAGAAAACCAGTGCTTTTGTCTTCAGGGAAGGCTTGAAACAGCGCAGAGGCAAGACAGCAGGAGCAATGCATTCAACCATGGGGAGGAAAGAAACCCAACCAGCTCTTCGTTAGCAGCTGCAATGCTCAAGTACAATATCCCACGATGCTACCCATCCTGCCCACTGGATGAAGTGAGATTTAGTGGCACAACATAGTCTTTAATTCACATGGTTGTACTATATTGTTATGTATTTTCACACAGGAGCTGCACAGTATTATCCTACAGCCTCCTGGCATCAGTTTATCCTCCAGACTCCTGGAATCCAGCTTCACTCAAACAACGATAACAAGTACGGACTAAACCAAGCCTCGAGGAGATCAGAGTAAGCAGATAGATGAGATTTAAAAAGCCTGAAAAAGCCCTCTGATTATCTGCAGATCTAGCTAGAGCAACATCTGACGTCATATAGAAAGTTCCGATAAAAGAATGTACATTAGTGCAAAAGCTAAAAATGTTTCCTGGGCCAATCAGGCACCAAATTTCAACTATTTAAAGGACAGTAGCTGACCGATGCCACATCAGGCCTGGGATTTAAAGATATATAAGAGTTTCATTGCTATTTGCTTATCAATTGTTTCCTTTCAATTACAGAGACACTAAATGCTTTCATGTTTAAAAGAAAACAAACCAGCAACAGACAAATTGAAAAAAAAAATACAAACAAAATCAAACAAACAATCACCCAGTCATCAGAATTTAACACAAAAAAAGTGATCTGGCTGACATTAAAAAAAAAAAAAATATAATCAGCCAAAGTAGAAAACACAGCACGGAAAGTCTGGCAGTGGTTACACAAAGAAGGTCTGATGTGATCTGACAGACAGCTTTAATCAAAGCTCTAATACCAACCTTGCCTAGGACAAATACGTAAAGGGAAAGAACATAATGCCACCAAGTAAATATTTTCAGTAACTGCAGATTTAATTATAAAAAATAATCAATGATTAAGCAGGCAAAAAAATTAATATTTATGAGTTATTATTACTCACAGAGAACTATTCACTATAGTTTCACTTCTTATTTTTAGCAAAAACATCAGCTGATCAAGGTTGTAAAAAAACGAGCAGTCTGGCTGTCAGGTTTTATCAGATGATGACATGGATAATAAAGTCAAAATTAAGCCACAATCTATTTAGTTGCAGGACTAACAAATAAATTGTTTATGACGCTTCATGGTTAGCTGAGTAAGATCTGGGCATACCAAAACGTTACGCCCATTAAAGAGCTTATCCAAATACTGATAGGAAACCATAATAATCCATCTCCCTCTCCCATCCATTATCAAAAACTAAGGACAAAAAAAAAAAAGTAATCAAGGTTATCAGCAAAACACTATCTCTTGCTACTGTCAAATAAAGTTAAGCTTGACTTTGGATGGATGTTAAAGCTTGCTTTTGGGGAAGGATTTTTAACAAAACACATGCAAGGCTATAAAAAAAAAAAAAAAGCAGCCAATTTCTCTGGGAAAACGAGTCGGGTATTTCAATTTACCAGGTGCAATCAGGAAGCCTTTCATCTAGATATCAGCTATAATGCAGGAAAGTGCTAAGCCAGTTCCACAGACTGCCTTCCTACTGTGCATTTTAACCGAGGAGAAAAAGAGCAGGAGGCAGTTAACTGCAACATAGTTGGCATGAATAACTTCTAACAGTTATTCCAGTATCAAGTTATCTGGTAGGGAAATTCTTGGAGGTGTAAGACCCGATCCATAGCCCTGTGCAATCTGTTCAGTCATTTCTCAGTCGTTCCTTTGCTATTTGTACCGGGATCCATTTTACTTGCGGACGATTCATTCAATCTCTGCGACCACTGAAACTTTGCCTCCTACTACCCCAGCACGAAAATTTAGTGCTTTTTATTTGGAAATAAATGAGTGCTCGGCTCATTTCCTTAAGTTCCAGGTGCTCACCTTGTACTTCAGTTTTCTGGGGCTTATTGGTAAACGCTAACAAGGGCGACCTGGACCGCTGTATAACCGGCAAGGTTGGGTCACTGAACGTTATGGTATCCTTTCCACCTGAAACACAGTGTTAGAACAGTTAGTTCACCAATTACATCCATTGTGCACTAACCAGATTCAAACATGTCCTACAATTTAATTTTGTTTTTTTAATTTTTGCAACGTTATTGAAAATTACAGAAGAGGAAAAGCATCTCAAATGATCCTTCTGCAGCACGGAAAAAACCACTCTGTACTGGAGCTGGGACACGCAAGTGAAATACAGCAAAAGGCATATGTTTTTACCTGCAGTACTGAGTAAAGGACAGATTTTTAAAGAAGACCAGGTGCCGTGAGCAGCAAATTGTATTAGCAATTCAGAATATTAATAGTTGGACCATACCAAAAATTTTTACAAAGAGTAAGGGATCATTTGCATGCTATTACCAGCAAGTGCTCAGGCGCTGACTCTTTACTCTCTATTACTCTGCCTCAGTGATGAAACTGCTCACATCATACATGTAATTTCACTCTATGGATACACATACATATTATTGTACATTGCTGCCTTAAAAAAAACCCAAATATTAAAGGCTAAGCATAATTAAGAACTGCTGGGGAACTGGACGGATTTTAATCTGAAAATTCCAAGAATGTTTCTGAGCATTTTGGTTTGAAGCCAAATGGAAAAGGGCAATTTTCCAGCTCTTTTGCTGGGACTCTGCTATAGATGCCTCATCTTTATGTTATTTTAGCAATAGAGAAAGCAACACCTGCAGATCCTTTAGGAAGTCCTTCGCTATTCAGGATGCTTGTGTTTTTAGTGACTGACACCACCTTAAACCTGGAGGGGAAATGGCACGAAATGTGCAAGATCAGCTGAGTATGGGGTTTGTGTGGCCTCCAGAACAACTGCCAGCCCGTAAGTCATGGCTGGGGAGGCAGAACCTACCACTCCATTTATCTCCATAAGAAGGGACGTTTGTGTAGCAACCGCTTCTCCCCTCTAAATCTGTTTGCACGTTTCACCTTAAGGCAACATCCTAAATCTAATCACCCGTCCGAGACAAGGACTTTCCAAAGAGCACCAGGTCAGGAGACACCCAGAATAAATCCAGCTCTGAGAAAGTTCTGGTACCTACTAAGAGATAATGAAAGTCAAGCCATTCCCAGGGAGTCTAACTGGACTATCCCAATCCCTTTTGAAAATACTGGCTGTAAATACCTTGATCCTGAAGGCATTAATGATGCTTCTATATCCTTAAAGTGCTGGGGTATATACTGCAGCAATAGGAATGCAATTAATGCATTTGAAACATAGATTTGCCAAGCTTTGTGTCCCTTGTCAAGAATGCAACAGAGTTCTGCCTTCACTATAGCAAGAAATAAAAAAAAACCAAAAAACAACTAACAGCAAAGTGAACTCCCCCACTGTAAGGTTAAATTAATTAAAATGAAAGAAAAAAAAATAAAAGAGCAAAACAAATCTGATGGCTATTTCAAAATGCAAAAGTCCCTGGAGGAACGCATTTTCCTGTAACAGTGAAGGAATTTTGTGTTGGAAACAGAATGAAATCATTCAGGGGAGCTGTGGTATGAAAACATCCAATAGATATTTATACACAGTCAAAAGTAGCCACAGATCCAAAAAGGTACAAAGGAATCTAACAGAGGAAGTAAATTTGAACAAGAGGATGAATAAAGAATTGGAGGGGGGAGCCTTTAACAGGAAAGTAGAAAACAAAGTATTTTACTTTCCCTTTTTTTTTTTTTAATAAAAAAGTAAAGCCTGAGCTAAAACCCCTGAAGATTGCAAGACAAGCTTCAAAAAAAAGAAACTTCTTGACTTCCAGCCAGCATTTACACAGCAAACACATTCACTTTCACATTTTTCATGAAAACCAACTTGGTGACAAAAAGAAATAGAGCTAAGCTCAGTATCCACGCATCTAAGCAACAGATGTGGCCCCAAAGAGTCCGAGGAGTATTTATTTATTAGCAGTGACTCACAGCCATTCTCAAAGGAGGGACACGGAGGCATTGCTGAGCTATAAGGCTTGTGAATCACCATCTGAATTTGGATCACACACAGGGAATTTCAATTAGTTGGTTTGTAAACTCTGTTCTGTAACATATAGCTTTGTGTTCCTCTGTTTAATGCGTTTTTCAAGGACTTTAGTGAAAAGCACGCAGATCTCAAAATAAGCAAGTTTTTTTTCAATAGGAGTAAATTCCTCTGTTTTCCTCTCCAGGGTTGGGTATCCTCTTACAACCCTCTGCTGGTCCCAACACCAGCCTAACTGGTTAAACCCACAGGAGAGCTGCTGAGCCCATTAATTCCTCCTCGCCTCTGCTCCACGCCGCTTACTGCAGAGCAAGGGGCAGCCAAAACTTTCTTATCATCCCTGACAGAAAAAGGCTGAGTCATGGGCGGCTCTTTTCTAAAGCTATTTGTCAGAGGATATCTGGAATTTTTTCAGATTTTAAATAAAACAATAGAGAATTACTTATCTGAATGTCTAGCAATATCAAATTGTGGTGTTTACTATACACTATCTCCAAATGCACATTTGAACCACAATGTACCCAAGATAAAGCAAAGAATTCAATGCTTCTGCAAGCACCCCATTCTCTGCTTCCTTCTCAAGGCAAGTGGGCTCACAAAGAGAAAAATCAGAGCCAAATCTAGGGCCAAGCTCACTTTCTTTTCAGCAGTGAACCCTACAAAAGATTCACTTTAATTAATGTCCATTTTCCAAGCAGGGGAAGCTAAAGTTTGTGGTAGGCAGAATCATAGAATGGTTTGGGTTGGAAGGGACCTTAAGGATCATTGGAAATGAACGATGCTACCAGTTTCAACATTTCAAAAATTAAATGTGCACTTCCTTGTAATTTAGGCTTCCTATAGTTCAGCCATGCATTGCTCAAAAAGCAAACTACAAATATATCACCTGACATAAAAAAAAAAATAAATCAGAAGTGGTCAAGCTCTCTCTTCAATAGGATAAAGTTTATTAGCCTCATTTATTAACACCATTTGGAAGGTATTAATATCATGGTGACAGCAGATGTTATAAATGTTATATGGACAATGATGCCTAAGCAGGAACATTAACTTCAGATTAAAACCCTGCAATTTATAATAAGTGTTTCTTTCAGTGCTAGACTGAACATCAGCTTTCATCTGCGTATTTTTTCCTACGACAAAGCGTTCAACTCACAAACTAAGAACTTTTTTTTTTTTTTTTTTCCTCTCTGGCTTTAAGTCTGACTAGATGAGATCCTCTCCATGCTCTGCCCCTCACCCGAGCCAAGATTCAGCTGCAGAGTCCGCTGTGGTAGTTCCCACACTATTTGGTACATGCTGCTGTTTTATGGAGCGGAAGCCTTCCGTGCTCTGAGAAGAAAATTGGTGACCTACCAGGTGTTGCAAGGCTCTTTCTGGCCACCTTGGGACCAGAGTGTACTTGGAAACAAAAGTGCACTCTTTACTTAAAGGGAAGAAGCAAATCAACAAACCTCAGGGCTCAAAAGAACTCACAATCCAGTGTAAAATTCCTTTACAGCTATGTAAGATCACCCTTTCTTACTATTTTCCCCAATTTAAAGGAATTGTCTGGTAGAGCAGTCTCTATTTCTCTCGTGATCATCTAACTTGACCGAGCATCTTAATCTGTCAGGCATAAAAACGTTCAGGTAACATTTCCGTTTGTTTACATGCAGTGACAATATTTAACAAACTGCTAAAATCAGTTACTAAAAATATACGTCAAGCAGAACCTACTCCCAAATCCCACTGAGACATTGTAGCTCAGGCCTTCAGGCAGCAAAAGAAAGGAAGGAAAGAGACAGTTGTTATTGCACAAACATTAATTTGAAGTCTTACCTACAGAGACCAACGGTGGTGCAAGAAGTTCCCACTATTCCATTTTTTAAATACATTTTGCAAAGACTAGAAACACTGTGTTTATTAGTGTATGAATTTCACAGAATACTATTTAAAAAAAAAACCCAAAACAACACAATCCAACCCTACAGTACCTTAAATTGGTGAGTTTTTGATGCATATTGATGCAGTAATGTACAAAATCATATTAGCAGGTTCTTAAACAAATATTTCCCCTGCATCGTTTCAAGAAGGTGGGGAGGGGCAAACGTACTGAGTATGCTATCCATGGAAACAGATTTGGGATTCTCAGTTCTGGAAAGCATCAAGAAGAGAGGCAGTTCCAGAAAAGTGACTGAGAAAGCCTGCAACGGACCAGCTAAAATGGAAATGTTCAACAGTTGAACAGCACAGGTTTGTCATGAGGTCTCTTCTGCTTTGTCAAATGCTTTCTTCTAGATGGAAAGGGTAGGTGGGGAAAAAAAACAAACCACAGAGCCAAAAAACTAGAAGCCTAAACCATTCCATCTCCCACCCCCAGCAGCACTGATAGGAAGCTGTAAACAAAACAAAGCCTAATGATGCAAACACCAACAATGGAGGAACATAATTTACAGTGGTTAAAGAAGACACAATTAGGTGTAATGGGAAGAAAAGAAACAAAAAGTAAATGGAAATTAAATATTGCACATTTTTCTAACAGCGAGGTCTATTAGGAAGCAGATTAATCTCCCATTACTTGAGTAATTCAAAACCAAATACAATACTTAAGATGCCACAGGGAATAAGCCTGTTCTAGAGAGATGGACTAGAAAATTTAAGATCATTTACATTTCCAATTTCTCAGAGTTTATGATTGTACAGAAAAACATTAAAAAGACAGCGATAAAATCCATGGAAGTTAAAAAAAGTACAAAATTTAATGAATAAAATTTATTGAAAAACATAACGGCCAATATCCTGTATATCATTTTATATGACTGTTCAAATAAAATAATACCTTTTGGTTTTGCTGCAGACTATGGAGACAATTTGATTATTTCCAGTATTGAAAACTTTTTTTTTTTCGCTGTACATATTTGACTTAGAGTTTAAAGAGTCTAGTGATTTTTGGTTTCAACTTAACATTTATTAGAGGTTTCTAATTTTGCAAATGTGCTGAACAGCATATTTGCAAAATAACTGTCACTAAAAAAAAAAATCATACCCAAGCTTTTGTTAAATGCAAATATACCCTTGAAAACTGAACAAGGCAAACTGTTCTCTTGAATTTTTACTAACCTGGAAGACTCCACAAGCCAGCAATTTCCAAAGTCCTTAATTTCTTTTCTAGTTCTGCCACTCGGTTGCCTAGAATTCTTTGAAAAAAGAACACAAAACCAAAACTCAGAGAGAGTTAGTTGAGGTGAGATTCTTTGTTATATGAAAGTAAGCAAAGCCCAATTGCTTACATAGCTGAATTTTTAACTTGTTATTTAACTAGTACAGTAAACGTGTATATATACAGAGTCATCTCTTTTCATTAATGGCAAAAGACACCCTCACCCAGAGTATAAAGAGAATACAGTCATCTAATCTATACCATGGTTTTAAAAAAAAAAAGTCTAGGGTGTACTGGACATTCGATCTTTCTGTAAAGATGAAAAATAGGAACTTACAATATTTCTACTTCTATGCCTGCAAATGTCTCTTCCCAGTTACTTTTACTTTCTCTACAGCTAAAACCAGAAGGCAAAAGCTATACAGACAAAATAAGGAAAACTAAAGACAATATCTAGATTGGTTTTGAAGTTCTAAGACACAATTTTGGCCTAGTCCTTTATTCACAGAGGTTTCTCAGTCACTAAGATTGCTTAAAATGGCAAAGAATATCTTTCCCACTACATCTTTTCTTTTAGTGTTTTAGCGCTGAAAACTCTTTTCTACTTTAGTAAAAAGCTTCAAGCTCTTCAGTGCCTTTATCACCCACTCAGTTTTCACTGCATTTCTTGGGTCACCTCTTCCTTTGTATCTGATTCCTACACAAATACTATTTGCAGTTAGCTCTCTTGCAGGATTTAACTTTTAGTCTTAATTCTTTCCCCAGATCAAGTGAGAGATTTCTATCTTGCAAAGAAATCTCTTTTTCTCCCCCTCCAATGAATTTTTGAAAGTGTTTCTCTTGCCAACACAGCGACTCTCCTAGAATCAGAAATCTTTACATAAATCCCAAACAATACTCGGGGTGAGAAATCCAGTCGAGGCAGCAATTCTAAACATGACAGCAGAGATAATGGCCGGCAAGTTTTACTCATCAAATTACAGCGAGAGGATAAACCAGTTAAATTTGAACCCAATGCTGAGCAGCAGAGTATCACAAGGCAGCAGGGCAATAGTAACGTCCCGTGCTCACCAGAGCCCTGTAATGGTGCACTGCCTGCTCTCCAGTAAGGGTTTTATGCTGCAGACCTTTGAACATACTGGGAATGTCATTACTGACAGGATGTGAAGAATGGCAAACCCAGCAAATAACAAAGGGGCTAGGAAAATCGATTAACAAGGACTATGTATTTCTGAAATCTCTACTGTGAGGGCTCTGCAATGTCACAACAAAAGCCTGTAAGTATTTTAAAGATTACAAAAATATCAAGATGAGAGAGAGAATGTGAAAGAGAAAGCTTATAATAAATAAGCTCTGAGAGATACAGGGGTGTATATCAGCTAAAAAGCAAACAGCCCATCACGTTTACCAGCAGAGGAGAGGACATCTGGGAGCAGTTAAGTTTATTTCCCCATTGAAATTCTGTAATCAAATAGGTTACCAAGGTCATGATGGATCTATTACTGTCTTCTCCAATTACAATCAAAATCGTTCGAGTCTAGATTTCCCTTTCAGAATGCTTCCATCTGGTAGGAGAGGCTCAGACTTAATCACTCTATTTTCATATCCCAGTGTATGGCCTGACATCCAGCAACTGCACTCTGCAGCACCAACAGCAGGTGATGCAGAAAGGCACAGAGAAGTCACAAGAAGCTCTACCTTGTGCACAAGGAGTCCAATCCCATGTCCCTAAGGCCAAGGATCAGCTGAAGGACATGGAGTTCCCCTGTCTTAGAGAGGCAGGGAATGGATGGAGGTGATGCAAGAGTTCTCCTGCGCCTTGTCAGCTCAGCCAGGGAGCTACTAATATGGCTAATGTTTGTCACCACAAATGGGACACAAGTTTAGCCCTTCTGCCAGGAAAAGACAAAAAAAAAATTTCTGTATTATTTTCCTAAGTAGTTCCAGGAAGAAAAAGGGGAAACGACACAGCCCTCCCCGTTGGCAGCTGTATCTCATAAGGAAACTCAACCCTCTGCATCAAGCTCAGTTATTGCTACTGCTCTTGTTATTTAGACAACAATAGCACAGTCACTTTTCTCTTGCTTCTCTTAAATTTATTTATCAGCTCTACCACACTATTTCTAAAGGTTTTGGAGGAAATAGATCCTGGTAATTCCTACTGGATCCTCAGAAGAGGCGCTGAGCTATTTTTTAACCTTTGTTGCAGTTTCACACATAGAAGGATCATTCTGTGGCTCTGAACAATAGTTGGCAAAAAGAGAGGACAATACTTAACCCTGCTCCTTTCCATCAGGAAGAAAGCAAAAAATACATTCAATTATAAGCATGGTTCTAGTTTGCTCCAAACCATGTTATCTGAAGACAGGCATGGCAGAAATGAACCCAACATAAAGGAGGGGTTCCTTTATGTAGTTATTATAGAAACCTTTTTTGATAATGAAAATATAAGCAATCCTGACCACACCATGGTTTACCCCATTCCTTCCTTTCCCATTCAGGTAATTTGCCAACCCCATACGTGGTGTGGTAAGATTAAGTTATGGTGGCCTGGAACAGTAGGTATTTTTAAAGGTGCTACACAAGTTGGTATCACCAAATTCCCCCATGTACTTTTTTTTATCTCTACCCATGGTGGACCAGGCCTCTGACTACAACAAAAAGATGATGTTATCACCAATCGGTAGGTATTTCCATTGTTCTTTGGTCATGTGTCTAACGACCACGACCAAAGTTGTTGGGTCAACAAGGGAGTTAGGCTAAACCTACCTCCAAGAGGCAGCAATGATCCCACCCGAATTCAGAAGCTCCCTTCTGGCTCTCCTGTGCTTCCCAACACTTATGGCCACAATCTGGAGGGAGCCGTGCTGGTTCACCACACCTGAGCTCCATTCACCTCACTTCCATAGAATCACAGCATGATATGGGGTTGGAAGGGACCTCTGGACATCATCTACTCCAACCCCCTGCCAGAGCAGGTCCACCCAGAGTAGGTTGCACAGTCTCCTGAGAAGGAGACTCCACCACCTCTCTGGGCAGCCTCTTCCAGGGCTCTGCCACCCTCAAAATGAAGAAGTTCCTCCTCATGTTTAGGTGGAACTTCCTATGTTCAAGTTTTTATTTTCAATTACCTCTTGTCCTGTCACTGGGCACCACTGAAAAAAGACTGGGCCCATCCTCCTGACACCCACCCTTTAAGTATTTATAGGCATTGATCAGATCCCCCCTCAGTCTTCTCCAGACTAAGAAGTCTCCAGCCTTTCCATTTAGATCTTGCTACAGAAGACAGTTATGGTCTTACAATTACCCAAATGTCTGTAAATAGGGCCTGTCAGGGTCACACATCTAGTTCTATAAAACACTTGGAAACATTTACTCAGTTACAGACTGACACAATTACTTTTTGTAATTTTGGTCATGACCAAGCTTGCCCAAGTTGAAAATGTTAAAATTAGTCCAACATGTCTAAGCAGCAGAGCAACTGATCTGGCTTGTATGGGTGCTGGCAATTTCAGGAACAAATTGCACTAAAAAGAACATCTAATAAACATCTTATTGCCAGCAGAAGGAAAAAAAACATTTTTGTCCACTTGCTAGGCAGGGTTAGGGCTGTTCATTTTTGCAGTTATGTAGCTATTTAATCTGGCAAGACGTTACTGCATACAGAATTAATTTACACTGCCTTTTCAAATTAAGCTAACGTGCTTGTGAGGAAAAACATAGGATGTTACTTAAGCTTAGCAGTAGCAGCTATGAATCACATGGGGAAAATGTCTTGTTTTCTTCCCAAACAACAGGTTTTTTTCTTAAAAGTGAGGTTAAAAAAAAATACAAACATAAAGGCTGGATTTAGCCTGCTTGTTCCTAGGCACATACTCCCACAGCTCTTTTTATCATGCCATATATTTAGAAAAGCGGCAATAATAATAGTGTGTCTGTTCCAAGAGCAAATCGCAACGGATGCTTTTAACAACAGTGTAACAGCAAAAAGTCAGCTTCAACAGCACATCCAAATTCTCATCTAGGTAAAAAAAAAAAAAAAAAAAAAAAATCCATTGTCTTCTCATTGCTTCAGTTAGCCAGAAAGCAAATCTAGCTTTCTGGTTTTGTAAACTTATACAGCCATAGCTCAATCCACAAGCAACAAAAGACATTTTGACTTGAGAGTAGGTTAACTCATTTGAGGAAAATGTTGATCCTGTCTGAAAAGCCTCATTTACTGAGAACAGAATCACTAACAGATCGATCAAAAATCAAAAGCAGAACTTCTTCCCTGAATGAAACAATCACCCCAAAAATCTCACTTACTTCACACAACAATCTCAAGGATTAGCTGTGTCTTTCAAACACGTTCTTTGTGCAGAGAAAGCCCAGCAAACAGGACAGAGGGGTGAAGGAGACTTTTACCTTCTGACATATGTAAAACCTTTTGTCGTTATGATTCTTTCTAGCCCTACATCCTTCTCAGCTTCAGAAATGTCTTCAACCAAAGAATGCACCTCCTAACTCGTGCCAGATTATGGACCTATCTGTTTTGCTTCTGCACTGAGCTTGTTTGCTCACCTCTAACCTTCCACGACAGGGGGGCAATTTCTTCCCCGTTTTCAGAAGTCATCAGTCTTTACTTATAACTTTTTAAGTGGCAAATAATTGCCCCAACAACCAGCTAATGCATCTCAGATAAAGGCTGTTTTTCCCTGATGTCCTACCTGCATTTCCCTTTTTTGCTTTAACTCTTTTGTGTCTTACGTGTTTCTATCTGAAGTCATTCCCATTCCTCTTAGCTCCTTAAAAACTTCTTAACTCAACTAAATCCAAAGGTGACAAAAAGAAGGAGGAAGGAGCGTACCACATAAGTATAAACTCAAATTGCCCAGGATTTATCATCTTTTTTTTTTTTCCCCTGAAGCACCCTGAACTGAATAGAATCATAGAATGGTTTGGGTTGGAAGGGACCT
>BJBW01003087.1:14078-46745 GCA_004320125.1 Scolopax mira
ATCCAGCCTGGCCTTGAACCCCTCCAGGGATGGGGCATACAAACTACAGCTCTGAGCACAGTCATCACCCAGGAGAGATGTGGGTTGTTGCCTCCCTCTAAGGCCTGATCTTCTACTAGGCACAGAACACTAGTTTGTGCACAAATCCAATCTCTGTTCCTGTGGCTCTACATGACCAGCTGGGCACGCAGATAAAAGAATCAGATCTCCTCGTGAAGGCTTTATTTCAAGAAAACCCATATTCAATAGTTGGAAGCAGAGACAGTGGTATCAGAAAGTGAAGCCATCATTGCAGTGATGGATTTGAGAGATGCAAGAGTGACCATAGAGAGACACAACATTAAGAAAGAAGTTTGCTACAGTTATAAGCAAGAGTATGAAAACTAGACCAGAAAACTAGACTGATATAGCATCAGGATGTAAAAGGCAAAGATTGGTTATATCTGGAATAACAAAAGGTGTTTTCTGGATCTTTTCCTTCTGATGTTACCTTAGCAGTAAGAAGGGTTAGTAAGGGGGTGACAGCCCTTCATCAGCACTGCTCAGCACAGGAACTCCTCTTGCATTACATGACATGCAGACATGAAGTGACTGAGCTGCCACCAGTTTGATCCGGGCTACATTTCCTCTCCCTTTCGCTGATGAGGCATTTGCTTTCTCAAGAGTATTAAGAGTGGCTATAAACCACCACTCCTCCCCTTCGGTTGCCGCATCGCCAAGAATTATGCGATGGAGTCTGCCTAGTATCAGAGTTATCAATTTTCAAAATGAATCATCTATTCCAGTGTAATACAGTTTACTTCTGTACTACTCCTTCCTTTCACGAAAGATGCCTGCCTGTTTCTGGCATCTGGTCCTGATGTGCTTTTGAGAAGCCTGAATAACCTCTGATTACCAGTAGTGACTCAGTGTTAAAAAAAAAAAAAAAAGGAAAAAAACCTGAGCACAGAATCAAGGAACACTTCCTAGCTCTGATTTTCATGCACTGTATAAGGACAATAATATCAGAATGTCAGAAAATGTGTCAAAAACTATTATATTCTGCCATGATAGGAGCTGTGCGAGACACAAAGAATTGTACTGATGAGTAGAACAGCTAAGAGTAAACAAACTCTCCTTGAAAGTTCAGTTCAGATTTTTAAAAAATAATCATACAGTAGCAATCCAACTATGTTTATCTCCTACAACTTTTGGCAAAGTAACTACAAGAGCAACACCTATCGTTTGGATGACACATAGGCTGCAAGCCTGTGACAAATGTTACACTAAATCTTTTCAGACCCTTTCCTGGGTGCAATATTTACTATTCCCACCAGTGTTCATTACCAAATTCTTACATTAACAACCAATTAGTATCTTCTCCTCCAGTTCAGGGGTGTCCTTCCTCCTAGCAGCTTTTTTTTTTAGGTCTCCCTACAGATAACCTGCTAGAAGTCCCCTCCGTGTTACTATGGTTTGCCTTAAACCTGAGCTGCAAACCAATCCTTGCCTAGCAGAGGTAGGCAGGTCTCTGTCAATCCCAGAATTTATTTCAAAAATGTATTTCTTCTCAAAATACATACCTGATCTCAAAACCTAAAGAAGCTGCCAGTTAACAATGACAATGAATTTTCAGTGAAAATGGGCTTTCCTTCCCATTTCCCTAAAAATCCCCCAAAACTACGACTTAGAAGTCATGCCACCTACTTGTTGGTTTGCCTTTGGTGTTGTATGACCATGTTCTTTTCATGGATAGTTTCCAGCAATGCAGTGGCCAGTGATTTGAGGTCTGAAATGGACTGTGGTGTGGCTGGTAGGCTACATCCATGATCCTCCGACAACAGCTCTTGGACTATAATGGTAAAAATACAAGTGAGTTTTGGCTTCTCACGCAGAGATGCGACACAAACATTTACTTAGCGTTAAAGAACTACTGGCATTACTTAAATGAATACATTTTTTTTTCTTCCTTCGATTAGCAAAGTCGAAAGACTAGAAATATGATCTCTAGCTGGCATAAAGATGGTGGCTTTCTAAAATGATCATTATTGAACTGCCAGAACAAGTGTAGGCAGACACGTCTTATGGTAACTTAATTCTGCTTTTGGAAAACTATTTTTGTTCAGAAGGAAACAAACTTATTCTTCTACAGGCCTATAGATAGGAAAAACTGGTCATTTCTCTCCCACTTACATTAAAACATAAGCCCACAAGGAAGCTTTTATATTACTTTTTAGAATTATGATATCCTTCAGGTTATTTAAGACTGATGTGAAAACAGTCACACATGAACTCTTCCTCTGCAGCAGAACCCCATCAGGATGTTCACTCGTATCATTAACTTCTATAACCAGAATCTGGATCTGCCTCTTTATCTATACATGCAAGTACATGGAGAAGAGGACAGAAAATAAGTCAAACCCAGAAAAGTGAGTTTCAACCTATCATGACAAATACTACTGATCTCGTGTGTGTGTGTGTGTGTGTGTGTGAATACACCAACACCTAAACAGTAGGTGCTGCCAGGTACACTGTTTGGCTCTGAGAATTCTCTCTCCCCCTTTCTTTCCTAATCTTGCCATTTTCTTTGAAGGGGGAAAAAGAGATTACTACTCCATTTTGCTACCCGTGGGTAGCAAACAGGAGACAAAAGGATTTCTTGCAAAACATCTGAATGTAAAAGCTTCCAAGAACAGTAGCAGAAAACTTGATTTAGGGCCCCTCCTCTACCACCCAGTCTATTTTTCATTGGAATACAAATTGTGATTGCCATTGTTAGCAGAGCAAAGAGATGAATAAAGAAGTGATTTGTCAGGGTCAAAGTTGCAGAGGGGCTTAGAGATTGAAAAAAAAATTAAAATTGATAAAATTGACGGGGGAGAGAATGGATGGCAAAAGAGTAACAAAAGGAGAAGCAGTACTCAAGAGGCAGATTTTACATTGTCAAGTCAACTGAGAAAAGGACAAAAATTAGCACATAATAATAAGCAGGAGAAAGATTTTTGCTTTGCTTGGTAATGAAAAGGTTACTGAAATTAAGAGGTAAGATGGAAGGAATTCAATGAGATATGCAACACCCTGCTGCGTTGATGCAATACCTTGCTTTGCAGAGAGGACTCCAGTCAGAGCACTGCTGCTGGATCTGCTATGGGTCTTTGAGTTTTTTCGTCTCTCTAGGGCATTCTACAGAAAAAAGAAATATCTTTAGAAAAACAAGCCTTTTCATTAGGAGTAAAGAATCCTGAACTTTGGGTTTTGGTCTCAGAACAACTCTGCAGGGCCTGAAGCTTACACCCGTAGTGATCTGTGGGAGTGTGACTCTCCTGAAGTATTATTCTCCACCCCAAAAAGTCTTCGCAATGTTACAAAGACTCGTTCTGTCTCATTGCAATCCCTTTACTGTAGTCTCTCCCACCCACTCTCCACAATTCTTCAATAATCTGCTGAGTGCCATTGAAGATACCACAGTATCCTGTAGAGAATATCAGCTGGCAAAAAAAAAAAATCAACCCTTCCCCAGAATGTTAATGTCTCTGAGGGGAGACATTCTTGCTCTCTCCAACTCCCTAAAAGAGAGTATAGAGAGGTGGGAGTTGGTCTCTTCTCCCAAGTCACAGGAGATGGGACAAGAGGAAACGGCCTCAAGTTACACCAGGAGAGGTTCAGATTGGATATTAGGAAAAATTTCTACACTGCAAGGGTTATTAAGCCATGGAATGGGCTGCCCAGGGAAGTGGTTGAGGCACCATCCCTGGAGGTGTTCAAAAGCCAAGTTGACATAGTGCTTAGTGACATGGTTTAGTGATGTGGGGTTTTTTGTTTTGCTTTGGTTTTTGCCTTTTTTTTTTTTTTTTAATCAGAGTTAGGTTGATGGTTGGACTAGATGATCTTAAAGGTACCTTCCGACCTAGACAATTCTATGATTCTGAATTTGTTCTTTAAATGCATATGAACATGAGAATGAACAATAACCTCCATGAACAACGAAGCACAGTTTAGATGATACACTGAGAGGATCTTACCTTATATTTAGTAATATTAGACTTAAGAAGGTTGACTTCCTCTTGAAGTTGTTTTAATCTCTCTTGAAGATACCTGAAAAAAAAATGCAATCCTTTACTTCATGTTACCTTCAAGTACTGCCTCAAGCACTCCTCTTTATTATTTGGCATGTCCTCTCTTTGAACTATTGCAAGTTCTTTTTCCTCTGCATTTCTGTGAAGGATAAAATAACAAAATCTTACTGCTCTTGACCCCATAAAACTTTAAGTAGGGAAACAAATTGCATCAGAAAAGGAGGCTGCCCTTCTCTTAGATTTGTGGAGCATGCTGAACAACCAGTTTATACTGGTCCTCGAGTTTCTGGGGAGGGAAGCTAAAAGGAAATATTTATGTCTAGAGGAAATAGTCAGGAAGCCCTCTGTACTTGAAGGTTTGTGAGATGGACATTGAGGACTTGTATATACATCAACACTAGACTCAACTATGCAGAACTTTTGCATTGCAATATCCATCACTAACATGGCACTTCTTATTAGCAATCACAAAGTAGAAAATTTAACAGTCTAATTGAAAAATGCTATACGGTTAACTAAAACAGTACAGTTCTTCCTAATAGTTTATGCACTTGGATTAGACTGCTATTTCCACATAGGAAAATATCTTTTTCATATATAAAGGGTTTATAAATTATCCTCTTTCATGTAGTGCAACTGCAGCTGTATCAGGGTTTGTGACAATTTAACTGTTTTATATATAAAAAAAATCCTATCCCTGTCAGGGAAGCAGAGACCTTAAATTGATACAGAATTCTGTAAGTCATGCAAAAGAGAAAAAGAAACTGCAGTTGTTGGAAGGAAATGATGCCTTGGTATTATACTTTCCTACCTGAAGCATAAGTTTCTGTAAATTGGAAGTGTCTTACAAGAGAGATTGCACTTTAAGATAATTGTTGACATTAAGGGAGGTACCTACTCTGGGTCTGGCAGTGACTCTTCTGTGTTGTCCTTAGCAGAGACCATAAAACACATTCTCTTCCCAAGGATGTGGCAAAAATATCTACATGGGTGATTTCACCAGCAACTTTTGTTGGCAAATCACTCCATGCTGACAACCTCTCCCTGTGGTGAGAATTATGTCCAAAACTGTTAACACAGGGTACTCAAAGTCCCTGTTTTCAATCCAAGATTAGCTCATTTCATCTCTCTATGAGCTTCTGAAGACACCAATTTTTAATGTTCTTGCTTTTGGTGCCATACAGTGATGGGAATAAAAAGGCCTGCACTTCCCTTCCTTTTCCCTGTTTAGCTCTGTTTGGGAGTATCACTAACATCTCTGTAGCCAAATAAAACATCAGTAATTTCCTGCAGCCTAACTTTCTCAATGCTATTTAATGATTAGCTCCAGCACAAACAAAAAAATTTACCAAAATCTCTTGACTTTTATTCTTGGACATATTTTCTTCAAAGTCTTGTTGTAATTGACTTCCTGATGCTCCCTGTTAAAGCCATACATTGCTTGTTCCAGGGAAACAGCAAGGTTTGCAATGCACTCACCTGTTCTCCATACACAGAGCATCTACATCGATGATACGGTTTTCATGCCCTCCTAAAACGTGATTAAGTTCTTGGTTTAGTCTGTCAGACTTATCCTGGTAAAAAGAGCGTTCCTCTTTCACGTCCTGTAACTCATCCAGTGCAGCCTGGAAATCATATCTCAGAGTCTCAATCTGAGGGGAAAAAAAAAAAAGAGAGCTGTATGACTATTTTGAAGTTTAGACAAAAGATTACATAGTGCCCAAACTGAAAACAGCAACAAGCACTGCAGGTCTGAACAGGATTGATTTTGGACAGTCAAAAGTCTTTCCACAGTTCAGAACCTTCAGCACTTTTACTCTATTTTGGTATTATTTTGTTAATTTGAAGTTAAGTAATTTAGCAGTTAGATGTATTTGACAAAATTTCTAGAAAACAACCTGGGGAAGAGTGGCTGGAAAACTGCCTAATAGAAAAGGACCTGGGGGTGTTGGTCACCAGCTGGCTGAATAGGAGCCAGCAGTGTGCCCAGGCTAAGAAGGCCAACAGCACCTTGGCTTGTAGGAATACTGTGGCCAGAAGGACTAGGGAAGTGATGGTCTCCCTGTACTCAGCACTAGCGAGACCCCACCTCAGGTGCTGTTTTGGGCCCCTCACTACAGGAGGGACATTGAGATTCTGGAGTGAGTCCAGAGAAGGGCAACAAAGCTGGTGAGGGGTCTGTAGAACAAGTCTTATGAGGAGAGGCTGAGGAAGCTGGGGGTGTTCAGCCTGGAGAAAAGGAGGCTGAGGGGAGATCTCGCTCTCTCCAACTCCCTGAAAGGAGGGTGTAGAGAGGTGGGGTCGGTCTCTTCTCCCAAGTCACAGGCAACAGGAAAAGGCCTCAAGTTGCGCCAGGGGAAGTTCAGATTAGATATCAGGAAAAATGTTTACACCGAAAGGGTTATTAAGCATTAGAATGGGCTGCTCATTAGAAAGTGGCTGAGTCACCATCCCTGGAGGCGTTCAAAAGATGGGTAGACATGGTGTTTAGGGACATGGTTTAGTGATGGTTTTTGTCAGTGTTAGGTTGATGGTTGGATTTGATGATCTAAAAGGTCCCTTCCAACCTAGATGATTCTATGATTCTAAAATATAACAGCAAAAGAAACCTTAATTCATACTATAATTATCCTACAAATATATTAAGCTGGTTTTAGCATATAATTTCTAGGACTCCAGGAATGAACTCAACTGAGTAAGAATTTGCCAAATTTGGAGGATGAAGAAGTTTGTAAAGAGGTTTATAAAGAGGAATTTATACTAATTCTGGGATTTTCAGCAATGAAGTTCCACAGAATAGGAAGAAGAACTAAGAGCAGTACAGATTAAGCCAGCATGTGGTTGACAGGGTGAGCTTTGCTATTAAACAAAAGGATGAAGTAGTCCAGTATGAAAGATACTCAGGGATAAAAAGCTTCCAAGGAGAGGAAATGGAGAGTGTGAGGAAAGACTGCAATGAATTGACACCCACCCTTGAAGCACTGATAGGCGTTGACCAGATCACCCCTCAGTCCTCCCTTCTCCAGGATAAACAGACCCAAGTCCCTCAGTCTTTCCTCATGAGAGAGATGTTCTAGTCCCCTAATCATCTTTGTAACTGCTGTGCCCTCTCTAGCCCTCTCCCTGTCCTTCTTGAACTGGGGAGCCCAGAACTGGACACAGTACTCCAGATGGGGCCTCCCCAGGGCAGAGCAGAGGGGCAGGATGATCTCCTTCGACCTGCTGGCCACACTCCTCTTGATGCACCCCAGGGTGCCATTGGCCTTCTTGGCCACAAGGGCACATTTCTGGCTCATGGTCATCCTGTTGTCCACCAGGACTCCCAGGGCTTTTTCCTCAGAGCTGCTCTCCATCTGGTCAGTCGAAAATACCAACACCTTCACCACATTTTGCAATCTTAATCAGCTACCAGCCCTCCAACACAACAGAAGCAGTCATTTACTTGCTATTGCACCCTAAAACATGTCAGTATACGCCTATTTAGTTATTACTTGTTCTCGAGCCTTCTCCAGTTGTTGAACAAGGTCCTCCCGTTCATGCGCTGCAAAGTGGCGAGCCCCAACTTCATCATCTCCAAGTCTTTGCTTTGCTATTGTCATTCGAAGGAGCTGCAATTACAAAGAATAGAAGATTGGATAAGGGAGAGAACAAAGACTGTAGCATTTGACTACATCTGCATTAGAAAGACTAAAGCTGTCACAGGGTTGGTTTCTTCCAGGCCAAGCAGCTGGTATTATTTCAAGCAGAGGAAATTTTTTGAGCTGAGGGCTCGATCCTGTTTTCAGCGAAAAATTCCAGTCCAACGCTCAAAATATTAACAGGAGCTGAATTAGACCTTGAAACAATAGTGACCAGTGTATACAAAGGGTGACAGAGCAAGTAAACCCAGATTTAGGAGTGGCAGGAGTGAATTCCAGTCAGAATGAAACTAGAGAATTCTCAAAAAGCCATTTTCACATATAAATTTTAAAATCCTCTGCAGGAGAGAACTCTTCCTAGTTAAGACACTAAGGGGCTTGCCCAGCTTCATTTTACTGATACCGCTTAAAATCCCACCGTGCTACATCAGTGCAGAATTTGCATTAACAGCTGCTAATACACTTGCTCGTGTGTTATTTTATTTTTTTTTTACTTCACAAAAGTTAATTCACGTTAAAAAAAATAAATAATCAAATGGGCCATCAACAAAAGTACGTGGTCACAATGTTCAAACGGCCAAGGAACTCGTGAGCTTTGCAATGGCTGAAAATAGTGACTTGAATTAATACAGAGTTATGTTCAACATCTGAAACAGAAAGAAACTACCTGTCAAGAATCACAGAGTATGAAAATAACAGTCTATAAGGCACTCAGCATTTACAGTTGTTTATGCCAAGTACAACTGAGCAAAAGTGTTGCCTCCCCATGGCCTCGTTTGCAGTGGCTCCACAGAGACCAGAGAAACTCACCTCAATAACCAGCCTGACTTTCCCCATATCTTCAACTGCACCGAGGAATTAATGTACATCATTATATTGCAGAGTTAGGGGAAAAAAAATAAAATAAAATAATAATAAAAAAAATCAATCTTCTGAAGTAGAAGATTGTATGTTAAAAATCTATCTTTGGTATTTATGGGATGCCAGTCACCATGGCTGCAATGTGCCAATTAAAATCCTGCTGATGCAAGACGGACTACCAAAATCATCCTCCCAGCTTATTTCGGCTCCAGTTCAGCGCGAGTCACTGAAGCCAGTACAACTTTTTCTGATAAGCAGTTTGCTTTTGAGGGCACAGCTTCCCCTGCACAAGTAACTGGTTTTGGCAAACTACATTTCCCTATCCCCGCAGGGAAAGCACAAACCACTGCACAGTTAGTAAGGCTGAATGGATCCTAGGAGATATAATTCCTATTAATTTCTTTATCCATACGAATGAATCAGAAAGGCAACTAGCAAATCCCGGAATGGCTTCACAGCTAAGGGACTTTTTTTTTTTTAAATGCTATCCTAAATATTTTTTTAAATACTATCAGTATGAACCGTTCATCAGTATGAACAAAAGGCACGGTGACGTGATTTAATTCAGTTAATTTAATTTCACAAATCTCTCTCTAGCGAGAAAACCAGTTCAGAAATAAACGCAATAACATTCTGATGACTCAATTTTGCTCAGAAAAACTGGAAATGGGGAGGGGAAATCACACTTTCCCCAACATCTCCCAATGCCTGCAGCAGAGCAGAACTCGTGCGTAAGGCTCGGCCGCAGGCTGGGAACTGGATCAGGGCTGTGACTCCCACAACAATTATTACTTGCAAGGTCAAACAGCCTGCCAATAAACTGAGAACTCTTTATTTACTACTAATTGCAAGGAAAAATAAAAATAAAAACAAGCATGAAGTCTCATTAAAAGAATGCTTCAGAAATCCAAACTCAGCCAGCAAAAGCAGCATTATAAACGTACATAAAATAAAGTAAAACTCCAATCCGTAACACGATAGAGTGCTTCTTCCAGACAGTTGGCCAATCAGAGAGTTGACAGGGCAGAACAGGCCAAGTCCTTTAATTCTGCATCACGAATGTCTCATGAGGCAGCACCACCTGCTATAAAAATCTTCCCTGAAAACGCTGTGACCCAAAGAGACACAAAGTGTTATGCCAGAGGGTTAAGAGTTTATTTCATAGATTAGTGCTTTGTTATAAACTTTATACACCTGCCCTCTGGCTGATGTATTTTTATTTCTGTCATTCGGAAACCACTGAGGAAAGGACCGCTCATTTTCAGCTTCATTTTGCAGCCAGAGAATAAGTTAATTCTACCCCTCAGGATTCTGTGAACAGCATCCACAGCAGAGTGGATTTAAATTAATGGCACTTTCCCAGAGGTCAAACCTTCCTGTTTGTTAAGAACCCATAGATTGTTAATCAAAACAATCCAGTGCCGCTGGATTTAAGTTCACAAATCCAGATATGGACCAAAACTATGCAAATTTGTCACCTGAAGCCCCAGTTCTGCCAAAACATATACAGCACATTTAACATTTGCTGCATGAACGACTGCCTGCCTTATAGTAATGAACTGTCACTAATACCACAGCCATTGTGTTCCTCTGTCTTCCTCTCGCTCAGAGCTGCCCTCGACAACTTACAAGACCATTTCTTTGCGTGGGCAGGAATTCAAGTGGAGGCAACTGAGTCATCTAGTCTTCCAGAAGCCTCCAGTTTCTCTTATGCTTTCCATTTTCACCCTTTTACATGAGGGAATTAGATTTCCTAACCATCCTCTTCTAAGTTTCAGTAGTTGTTCTCCCATCGTTGCTGCTAGAATGTTAGGAAGGAAAAAGATTTACAAATAACTATCATAAGCAGAGAATAGTTTTCATGTGTCAGAGCTGATAAGAGATTGTGATCAATCATAAAAATAAATAGTCTCAGATATCTGCTGCTGGAGCGCCGCAGTCTAACTATTGCTGTATTTCTCAAACTGCAGCAACAAATCCTTCCAGAGACTGCCTGAAGAAGTTTTATGATTTGTGCCAACAGAATTCTAGCTGAAATTAAAGGAAAAAAAAAAAATAATCAGTCCGGTTAAACCAAATGCAAGTAATTTGTTATTGCCTAACTGATGACGTACTGAACAAGTGAAATGTCACCGGTTTAAGGGCTTACTAATCCAAGTGACTGTATCCTACCAGTAGCAAACATTAAAGCACTGAAAAACAAGCCAAGCCAGCAAAACAGTTCTTTTATCAATAGAGCTAATGTGTGATATTTAAAGAGGTGGTTGTTTTTTGGTGGGTTGTTTTTTTTTTTTCCCATTTTGGTCCTACAAAGCTCTTGCCACTCGGTGACAAAGCCTGCATGAGTCACCCCTGCTCAGACACAGGCAGAATTGTTCATCCATAAGCAGCTTCACTTGCTGCAAAAGCAGCTGTTTGTTCATCTCTTGCCAGAAGTAAGGTTGACGTAGACCAGCTGGGCAGGATGCCCTCCCTCCTTCCCTCCCTTTGGAAAAAGCGGAGAGAAGAATGCAGGGGGGGTGGTGGTGGTGGGGGAAATAATGTAGGAACAAGCAAATTATTATAGTTCTTTGTTTTTTGTATATACCACACGTTTTCTGGACTCCACTGCCTGTAGTAGCTCCAGCTGCTGGTGCAGAACTGATGCGCAGAGCGGAATGGCTTCGAGAAGAAGCCGAAAATGTTATCACTGAAACTAGGAAAGAGCAAAAATCTGCCACGGGAGGAGCGCGTTAAATCCCTCAGAGAGATGGCAATGCTTGTTTAGGCACTTCAAAAACCAGCAACCTGACTCTGAAATAAACTCTATTTCTCATTTACTAGGAAAGTGAAGAATGTGTTCCAAAAATAAAAATCCTAGTCTAAATGAATCCCTGTCTGATGCAGTTCTTTCCTCCCCCTCTTTATTTAGTGATGCTCTATTTTGCACCTTTCGGAGAGGGGCACGGTGGGCAGAATAATCTTTTTTTTTTTAATATATTTTTCCATTCATTATGAGGAGCATGAATTTAAACTCATGTTGAGAATACAGATGTCACAACAATGATCAACTAATATCAAGTTAACGTGCAAAGGCAAATCTAAACATAGTCAGTTCAAGCACAAAGTAGCCTCTGTGTTATTGAGATCATATTGTTGTAAGGAATTAGAATAGGGTGCAAAACCTTGGTGTTTAAATATGTTGTTGCTTTATTACCTTTGTGTTCTGTTTGTACTTATAAGCCCTCGTTATCTGCTCAGGACTGGCTTGGGAAAGGCTGTATGGCATAATATTGGTACTGGAGAACTGGGAGGCACTGTCTTTTACACTGTGATATAGTTCAAACAGCACAGCTTCCTTGAAGTCCTTTGTGATAAACAATGAATAAAACTGCGTTATCACAAAATACTTATGTTTAAAATAAAATGAACTTAAATGAAAAGAAGAAAACACCTGAATAATTAAACGTTGCGTCATTTTTATTCACATTTTTAAAGCCTGTAACTTTAAAACTGTAGTTGAGGGAGGGAAGTTATTATTCATTTTTTGTTTCATTTTTTACTTCGTTAACCACCTCGACTCTCAAATTCAGCCTCTTACTAGTCTGATCTCTGAACATACTTTTGCATACAGCTCCAGCTGTGAATGTTACACACATTTGGCTTGAGTTTAAATATTTCAATTAACAGAGACAACAGGAGTTTGATTAATACCAAATGGCAGATTTTGAGCAACGTTCCATATAACTTGCTAAATTTAGCAATAAAATAAATTGGTTATGTAAGGGTAATGGGATGAGGGGCTAATACAAAGCTCACTATATATATTTGTGATCAAACACTCCATATTTTTGCAGGGAAAAATTATGCCTCCCTTGGTATTATTGTCTACTAATAGTTTGCATTTTCAATGCAAACAAAAAAAGAAAATTATCACATGATGATCACATGCTTACCTGTACTTATTTCTAAGAGGAAATAGCATTAATAAATTACATTTAAAAATATTAAAGAAAGTCTGAGATCATTAAAGCAAGGCTAGGTACAAAATACTTAGTTTAGGACAAACAAACAAAAGCAGCAGATAAAAATGTGTAATAAGCTGCACTTACTGGTATCCTGTACAAACTTCTTTTGTTCTACTGGTTTGAGCATTTATTGTAATCAAGGTATTCTAGAAATTCTGCAACCCATTGTTTTATTTGTTTTCCTAAGAAGTAAATGCAAGACTCCAGCCCAGTTTACATGCCATTTACTGATAACAAAAGTTTATAATACCTTATTGTCCCCTTCTACTTCTCCCAGTCTCTGTTGAAGCTCTCTAATCTCTTCTCCAAGATGCTTATTTCGATCTTGAGCCTCACTCAATAGTTGAGCAAGATTTGCCTGGAAAAAGAGTAAATATCAATCAGAAATTAGTGCCTACGGAGAAAGTCTAAGTGGTGATGAAAAGAAACCCCAGACTTACCCCTTATCTGGCAAGAATCTTTAGTTTTATTATTGTTGGTACTGAGACTTCATGCTTATTAAAGAGATAACAAAAAAAGTCACCAGGGCTCCTTTATCTTTAATAGTAGAAATTATATACAGCACATATGGATAAGGGAAGAGC
This sequence comes from Scolopax mira, assembly GCA_004320125.1. Lineage (NCBI taxonomy): Eukaryota > Metazoa > Chordata > Aves > Charadriiformes > Scolopacidae > Scolopax > Scolopax mira. Next base: position 27,224 of record BJBW01003087.1, read on the forward strand.
GACTGATGTCATCTACCTGAACTTCTGCACAGCATTTGACAGTGTCCCACATGACATCCTTGTGTCTAAATTGGAGATACATGGCTTTTATAGATGGACCACTTGGTGCATAAAGAATTGGCTGGAGGGCCACACTCAGAAAGTTATGGTCAACAGCTCAATGTCCAAATGGAGACCAGTGAAAAGCAGAATCCCTCATGGGTCAGTACTGGGAACATTGCTATTTAACATGGGCCAGTGCATGACTTGGGCACACAGCCCAAGTTGTGTGTCGGCATGCTGGAGGGAAGGAATGTCATCCAGAGGGACCTGGACAGGCTTGAGGTGGGCCCATGAAGTTCAACCAGGCCAAGTGCAAGGTCCTGCACCTGGGTCACAGCAATCCCAAACGCAAATATAGTCTGGGCATAGAATGGATTGAGGGTCACAAAAATGCTCAGAGGACTGGAGCACCTCTCCTATGAGGACAGGCTGAGAGAATTGGGGTTGATCAGCCTGGAGAAGAGAAAGCTCCAGGGAGACGTTAGAGTCCCTTCCAGTACTGAAAGGGACAGGAAAGATGAGGAGGGAGTCTTGATCAGGGAAGGGAGACATAGGACAGGGGGTAACACTTTTAAACTGAAAGAGGGTGATTTAGATTAGATATGAGGAAGAAACTCTTTCCTGTGAGGGTAGTGAGGCATTGGACCAGGTTGGAAGCTGTGGCTACCCCATCCCTGGAGGTGTTCAAGGCCAGGCTGGATGGGACTTTGAGGTGTCCCTGCCCAAGGCAGGGGGGTTGGAACTTGATGGTCTTTAAGGTCCCTTCCAACTCTAATCATTCTGTGATTCTATGTGTGCACACATACTCCCAGAACATCACATGAACCCCAGACATGACAAAGTGAAAACATCTACACTAGTTCTGGTATCTTGGCTGATGGGAAGAGAAAAATGCAGAGTACTCTGACAATATTTATACGAAGTTGCCAAAATGCTAGTTTTAAAATTCCATATAATTAGACAAAAGGCACAGCTGATAAATGATTATGATATAATTATATTCTCTAGTAGTGTTTAGAGAGGATTCTTAGCCAACAAAGAAGATGCCAGCTAGAGTCTCTGCCCCTATACAGAGATGTACCATGGATATTTAGTGGCATAAAACTTCAAAACTTGTGTTGTTAGCTAGTACACAGACTTCTAGAAAAATACAGGTGAAAGCTAGAGACTAAAAAACTAACACCCACCCCATCCCCAAAATAATACAGGTCAAAAGTTATCTTTTACATTAACCTACTAAGTTAGCAGGGTGAGTAGCCTGGTCTATAATTTTTACAATTAAATTACGTCAGCTTGATTACTAACAAAAAAAATAATGCAATCTCTTCCTTTTCTAACTATGATATTTGAAAACAAGCAAACACTACAGATAAATTTATTATATTTTTACCCTAAAAATATCTCAGGAATACACAAACATTGACTCAGCACAGGAAAATTCTACTGATAACATCTCTTTTTTAAGAGAGTTACAATCATAGTGGCTAATGTGCAGCTTTTCAAGACAGCTAGGTCTGTCATTCATTGCCATAAGTCTGAATAATATAAAAATAAACGAAAAAAAAAGAATTTTCAAATCTTCTAAGCTTGACCTGGCAAAACCTCCCGAGTCAGTATTTCTTGGGTACCCTCACATGTACTCCCTGGGTTTGAGGCCAGTGCATCAACTGACCGTTCTCAGTTCTCTCTCAGTATTTAACATTTAGCTTTAGTTTCCCTACTCGCTGTGCTTCTCTTTCAAATCCCCTATTTCTCCATCTTGGTATATCTCTCTCTCTGTCTCTTTTTCAGTCCTGCTGTTACCCAATCATTCTCGTTACTACTCGACAGTCTCATAGCATATTTTTCTGAGTTTCTAAGATAAAACTCATACATTATCAAGACAACGAGGGCTGATAGCCATTCCTGCAACTTTCCTGTTCTTTACTGACAATTGCTATTTCCACACATCCTGTTTTATATTTAAGAGTACTATTAACACAAATACATTAACAGGGATATTAACGTGAACGTAGCTATACATGCATCTGACCATTTGCAGGATTAGACTATTAAACTACTAAACTATAATCAGCTGGAACTTTTGGATGCTACTATATAAAGAAGCTCGCTCCAAATTCCACTTGGGTTAAAACAGCAACAGCTTCAAACGTTTAAACAGGAAAAATAACTTGAGAAACTGATACGTCCTACTTGATGAACAACAAGTTCATTACTATCATTACTGCAAGTAATTCATTGCTGCAGCTTCTGTACTTAGAATCACAGAATTGTAGAATTGTCTAGGTTGGAATGGACTTTTAAGATCATCTAGTCCAACCATCAACCTAACTCTGATAAAAAACATCAATAAAACCATGTCTCTACTTCTAGTGCTCTGAGATCAAAGGTTCAGAACAAAGTAGGGTAACTTTCCCACAGTTCTGGAAGAGATTAAAGCCTTTTTTTATACTACTGATAAACCTGAATACTGCAAATAAATAATTTGGGAAAAAAGTGTAATAGCAAGAAATGTAAATAGCCAATTACAGGGTCAAAATTAAGCTGTCTCTAATTTTATTTTTCAAGTCAGCAGCCATTCAAGCAATGCAAAAGGTTCCTCAAGTATGCTTTGGTAGTTTGATTTTTTTTTCTATACATTAAACAAATGCGTAATAGTCATTCATACAGGGAATGAATGTTCCAAAGGAGCTTCGGAACACATTCAGTCAATGGTTTTGAGAAGTACTTCTTATTGGCTGTTTAAAAGAAAGAAAAGAAAGAACCCATGCTTGCAGGAAATTGTATTCAAACTGAAGTATCTATGGCTACTGCTCAGATGCAATTTTTTATTTTAATTTTTTTTAAGAAAGCTGACTTTCAATAAAGGCCATCCAACCACGAGACTTAGTTAAAAGGAACATGATCTACACAAACCTCTCTGAAACAGTTCTATTTATAAAGTCCCTTTTTATGATGAATTTGAACAACTCCTAACACTGCAATAGCATGTGTAATTTCAATCTCACTAATCAGTGTTTACAGCCACACACCAGGATTCTAGCAGTCTGTAGTTAAAACCCAGCTCCCACAAACTGCAGGAAAGGCATTACTGTGCCTACACTAAATCTTCCTGCTCAGATTTATTTCTTTTAAAACCATTTCACTGGGATTGCAATTCTATGCTGAATTTTATTTGTCAGTCATATAAATGACAACGTGACAAACCCCTTTATACTCAAGACGGGGATTTTGGAAAAAAAAAAAAACAACTTTAAATGAAGAATTTTGGACACCAATATAAACCAGCCTGGTTTAAGCATGCTAAGAGCATTACAATGAGCTAAGTATAGACTCACTCCTTAATGCAAAGCTTCTATTATTCTTCTATTACACTAAAACAACCAAGCTATGTCACAGAAGTAGTCTCCGGCAATTATTCATTTCCCTGGCTTAGAGGTTCCATACAACATATAATTTAGATTGTTCTGAGTTTTAAAGGTTTTGGCAAGACCTCATTAAAGCTCTTGGTTATATGTGGATAGAAGGAGAAATACTTTTCAGAAGTGCTCTACTGGGCTTTAGGGGAGCCAGCCAAGAGGATACGTTGAACGACACCTGGACTTGGTACCATTTCTTTGGCATATATAAGAAAACATAGCATGTGGTTGAAAGATGATAAAACTAACAATGGAGGACTGGTTTCATGAACCTGCAAGCACAGGGTTTTTTTGAGGAAAGGGGAGAAATCTATGCAAGGAGAAAGGTGATCCATTTTTCCACCTGGCAAATTCTTTTCAATATTCATAGAACAAACACAGAATTCACTTACAAATTCAAGACAGGTTACTTCAGCAGACAATAAAGCTCATATAATTTACGTATGCAATAGAGAACAACTCTCTGAAAATTAGCCAAATTCAGCTTCTCTAGACTCAATTTCTTCAACAGTTTCTTTTGATTCTAGGTGAAGCTTTAAAAAGACTGCTGTAAGTCGTCAGAGACTTCTTTCACTCACGTTATTCAGGGCTAACTCTGAAGTACTGACGAAAAGAGATTTCTGAGCAGAGGGTAAACAGAGGGAAGGACATAAAGGTCTATACCCTTCGGTCTATACACTTCTGCTGCCTCATCTTTTCTTCCTCTTCAACAACCTCTTCGTTACTCCTACCCTCTCTCAATGCCACTTTTGTAATATAAATAACAGATAGTGCTTCATCCATCTGTCACAGGAAGCTTCCACGTATCACGGAATCACAGAATATCTCAAGTTGGAAGGGACCCATAAGGACCAGAGAGGCCATCTCCCAACTGCAGTACTAGATGTAAGAAACTGTCCCTGTAATTCCTTTTTCCTCTGTCCAAAAGCAAGCACGATCATAGCCAACGATCCCACCAGAAGCCAGGAAGAAAGGAGAAAAAGATTGATGTGAGAGTGTCGAGTGGGAAGCACCAACCTTTATTACATAGGGAGAAAAAAAAGCACCATAAATCAGAATAGACCAGAAAGTGAACGATTCAATGGGATGGGATCACAGACCTCACCCTTTTCCACTTAGACTTTGTTAAAATTTGCAAGAACGTTTTGGGGATAAAAGGTGGATGAGAGCCTTACTTTTAGCTACAGACAAGCATGAAACTACTGAGGAAAATACCTATAAATATTTATTACCATAAGGCAGTGAATACCTATAAATATTTATTAACATAAGGCAGTGAATACCTGTCAGACAGCAACAGATCTTTGCTCACAACTGACCGATGACCCAAGAAGAACTGGGGGAGAAGAAAAAAAAGTGCCTCCAAACAGTCATCCCTGGTATTATGCACTACACCTGAATTTGTCTCCTTTAACAATTTTGCAAATCTACCCACACATACACACAGTGTTGTTTTTCTTCACACCACTTTAAAAATGATGGATAGTAACTCAGTCTTTAATATAGCTCTCAATTCTCTTGCACATAAATCTTACCCGACATTTAAAAAAAAAAATTAAAAAAAAAAGACTTTCTGCCTTTAGATACTGCTTGAAGAAGTAATTTGCAAGGGGGAAGAAGGGAACACTTCCAACCCACCTTTATGGTTTAAAAATATTTTTAAATAGAAAAAAGCATTTCTGTACTGCAGTTCACAGTCTTTTATGTTTCCTTCAGTCACACCTTCAAACAAAGAAGAACACTGACTTATAGGGCTGAGAGAAAAAAAGAATTCTGATAAAACATTCAGCACACTTCATGGGTGTGACTGATAGCAAATTTAATTGCAGTTTCTCCTCTGATGCATTCATATGATCTTATTGGTTGAATTAATGCAGAAAAACATGCTCTGCTTACCAGCTACCACTCTTCAGTCCAAGGCAGAAGAACGGACAACTTCCACCAACACTAGCTTCCTTACAATAAAAAGCAAAAATTGTTGTATTTTTCTCTTCAAGTTGAAAAACCACGTAGGGAAGACTTCTGAAATTATAGGTCCTGGGCATACTAAACAAAATGCACTTAATATAGGTCATATTTCCCCACAGAAAAACAACAAAATCAAAGCCTTGCCAAGCACGAGAAGAAGAAACGAGAAGAAGAAACTCCTCCTCTGAGCATCTGCCACTCTGAGAACCAGGCAGAAATCCCACCACAGAAGACATCAGTCAGAACTTGACAAGGCTCTGCAAAACAAGAAAGACTCACTTGGGCTCACATACCTTCAAGATACTCAGCAATTGGAATTTTTATAGAGCTGATTAAAAGAACCAAAAAGACATTTTTAGCTGTAGACATATAAAATGAATACTTTTCCCCTCCTTTTCAACCAGTCTTCTGCTTGTTGGATTAGCATAGTGTTGTAGAGGACCAAACACCACCAAGACAGGCCAAGAGCATTTGCTGAAGGCTGACAAACAAAATAAGGTTAACACCAATTACAGATTCCTCTATGAGGCCAGGTTTTGCAAAGCAACTTGTTAACATGCATCATAAGCAGCAACGGAGGATGTCAGTATGAAGTGTCAGTATCATGAGAAGTTACTTGGCACCATGAAGGTTCAATAAGGTACTTTAGTCCCTCCCTACTTCATACAGGCATCACGTTTTTGTTCACAGCAGGTGAACATAGGCAAAGAGAAATTATTAAATTGTACTTGTACAAAGACTACTGTAGTAGGATAGAAAAAAAGCCCGTTTCATTGGCTTGAAATATTTTAGCTGCTTTAAGACCTTAAGGCCAACTTAAACTTTGCGATAATGCACATTCCAAATGTCCCATCTGCTACTTCCCATTGTGGGAGTCAAACACAGGGACCTACAAACCACAGCAAAGCACACAGGCCTAAGGCCAGCACGTGCATAGTGGTTTTCATCTTCAGACCCTCTGAAGAGAAGAACTCACCCCAATCTTCACAGAACCTGTATTTTACCTGAAGATTTTGTCTAGCAGGGCTCTGAAGGCAATTTTTGTGCCTTAGCACAAGACTAGCAAAACTTCCCCGATTTATTAATTAACAAGAAATAGTGACACTGTAGTCACAGTAGTTGGGGTTTTTTTGGTGATGTCAAGAACGGTCATAAGGTAACCCCTGAAGCTTGTTTCCAAAGTGAATTGTGACAACTGAGTATGTTAAGCTAGAAGCCTGAAGTAAAAGGGATCAAAATGGGTCCTTTTGTGGTAAGTCACAACATACTCCTGTTTGGAACGTCCAGTCCTTCTGATTTTCTGCTTCCCCAAAATGCCATGCTCCTTAATTTATTCATTAGCAGAACTCAAGCTGTCTCAATGAGTGGGCAGCATGCTGCTGTGATGTCAGTCATCACTGAAGCAGTCAGAGCCTTGGTTTGAATGAATCACCTGAGGACACCCACGAATAACTGTAACAGAGTTAAGGACCACGACCTACACGAAAGATTCACACAGCTTTTTGGATAAGATGGGGAGAGACTCTCGATCTGGGAGTGGAGCTGTAGGACGAGGGGTAATGGTTTTAAAATGAAAAAGGGGAGATTTAGATGAGATCTTAGGAAGATATTCTTTCTTGTGAGGATGCTAAGGCACTGGAACAGGTTGCCCAGAGAAGCTGTGGCTGCCCCATCCCTGGAGGTGTTCAAGACCAGGCTGGACGGAGCTTTGAGCAACCTGGTCTGGTGGGAGGTGCCCCTGCCCAGGGCAGGGGGGTTGGAACTCGATCTTTAGGGTTCTTTTCAACTCTACCCATTCTATTATTCCATGATAAGTGTAATACCTTTGAGCACAGGCATGCAAAGAAAAAAATGTCTGCAGAACAGCCTTGTAGGGAAAGCTCTTGAGCCTGTACTCTGGAACTGGTACACTTGGATGCCCCTGAGAGACCTCTACTCCAACACATGCAGCATGGGGAACAAAGAGAAGGAATTCAAAGACTATGTGGAGTTACAGGGCTACAATCTCATTTGGATCATGCAGAAATGTTGGGATAGCTGGAGTGCTGTGATGGAGAAATACAGGCTCTTTAAGAAGGACAGCAGGAAGGTGAGGAGGTGCCTTTTATGTGACAGGGTAGCTGCAATGCATGAAGCTCTGGCTTGGGACAGGTTAGGAGTCAGTTGAGAGCTTCTAAGTCAAGATTAGCAGGCAGATCAAGATGCCTGCTGGTGTACTGGGTATCTGCTACAGATGTCCTGATCAGGAAGATCAAAACAATAGAATTGTAGCAGTAGATAAGGTCTTCTTCACACAACTGGACAAAGCTTTGTCTTCACAGGCCCAGCTCCTCATGAGGGAGTTTAGCCAACCCGATTCATGAAGGTATCTGACCTCCACCTCCTCCCCTTTTTTACCATGAGAGTGGTCCAATGCTGGAATAGGTTGCTCAGGGAGGCTGTGGAGTCTCCATCCTCTCAGATATTCAAAACCTGACTGGAGATGGCTTTTGGTGGCCCTGCTTGAGCACGGGGATTGGTTTAGAGCTGCCTTCCCACCTCAAGCATTCTGTGATCTGGTGATGTTTAGCTCCATATAATTTGATTCCTCATACATTTAAAACACAAATGTAAGCCCTGGCCAGTGAACATACGCATCGTGGCTTTATTCTTGACACACAGCCCCACTGCAAACCCATTATCTCCAACTGAGTGGTTACACTGAGATGAAATTAAGCAAAGCGTATTTAGGACTGTGGCCCAGCACAGTCATTTTCCTAACCATGCGTTTTACTTCACCTTTGTTTATTCAAAGGAACTCATTTGTATCAAAAAAACTTCCACTTCATAAAGAAGGTCAAGGATTCACTGATCTGTTATTTCAAGGACAAAGCTTCTCCCAAACTGAAGTTACACTGAAAATATAAGCAATATCGATGAAAATAATAGTCAGTATAAATCTAGCTAGAAATCCCATCTATTGTTTTTTTTCCTTTAAGTTTTCCAGCATGGCAATACTTTCATACAGAAATCCAGTATTAGTTTGTCAATGTCATAAAAAAGTTTGATATCATAGTATATGCATATACCACTGCAGAATGGTAGAATTTCTATTTATATAGGATGCACAACGAAGGAACTATAGAGAGAGCAACATTTTAACACGCCTTTCAAAATGGAGAGTGTCTATTTTTTACCATCTCTGGTGAATTTTAACAGCAAAATCATCTCTTTGTTATTCCTATCCTCCTGAAACATTTCACCCTTCCATGACTTATGCAAAAATCACCCCACACCTGACCCCAAGAGACACTACAAAATTACCTCCAACCACAGTGGAATTGTGAAAGTTTGGTAAAAAGGTCCGGAAAAGCACTGGCAGCCCACAGGCTGTGATAACAACACTAATGGTAAAATATTTACTGCAGGAAAAGAGGTGTCAGTTTCTCATTTCCTGCTTTTGTTAGTTAGCAGAGGTCAATACACACAGAAGAATCTTTGGTGCCACTGCACACACAGCTTTGAGAGGGAAAACACCACACGTGAAGATACCTTTAAGCAGCACCAATTTTACAAAAACAAACTTAGTTAACTGCTTGCTGACAGAAATGGCCTGGTTACATGGTATTTCCATACCAACCACAAAATTGCTGTGTTGCAAAGCAGGGAGAGAAGGCACAGTATGAAATCCAAGATATTTTAAGAAGTCACAGAGCATAATTGATAACAAAGGTAAAAAATTAAGAGATGAAGGAGAAGAAAGTAGCAATTCCAACCCATCTTTTAAGGTTCTAGATTGCAATTCCAGCGAAATTTCTAAGCTATGGTAAAGAAACATAACAGGTAGCAAACTGTTCAGCATGTCATCTTTTCCTTTCATTTCTGACCATAAGAACAACATGTAGTTTTGTGCAACATAAAATTCACTATAGGATCAGGGTCTCTGTTTTTATAAAGTGAGTGAAGTCACAAACTTATCTCAGCAGGCAACAAGGCTTCTGGGCAAAAAATCCAAAAGAGCACAGGGAACTTTACTCTTTCTCAGATATTGAGAAAATGCTAAGAAATATTGTGCATTAATAATGGAAAAATATTAATAACTTTATTTTGTTATAATCTAATGCATTTCTCAAATCAAAACTATAATCTTTCTCAGAAGTCTTTCTCAATTGTCCTAACTACTCCAGAGTATTGACCTTTTATGCTACTGACACACTTTGTGGGAAAATGAAAACTCAAGAAGAGCCCTAACAGCCTATTACTGTACAACTTAAAGTATATATTATCCTTTGGGGAGATTTATAAATGACCCCATTTGAGAACAAGATTTTCTTTTTTTCACTGATACCTAGTGTGAACAAGTAATTTCATCAGAGGGGGAAAAAAAAAAAAAAGAAAAAAAAAACCTCCTAAACTAGATTATTAAATGACTTTTCAGGCACTTACCATGGTAAGATTTGCCAAAACTTAATATAATTGCAGCTTCTGAATTTAGACTACATTTTACTATTATTTGAGAAACAAGTGTCAGATTTATTTGTTTTGAAAGACAGAAGAGTAATTAGAACAACATCCATGGGATGGCAAATCTCCCTTCCTACTTATCTCTGTAATGACCCATATAGAGCACTGGGTTTTGTCCTTCTAATTTTATATTCCTCAGCTCCAGTTTTAGTAGTCAGAATGCACAAACTTACCTGGTCATAAACTTTTATTAGAACTCGGTTTAAATAACAGAATATCAAATAAATTATGCTAAATATTGAGGAAGTTAAATGACTGAGCCACTGACTTTTCAGCAGCTATTTGTTTAAGTGCCTGAAGGAGTAATTACATTGCCTCTGAAAGTTTAGTTTAAAACAACCAAAACACTAACCCTAAACTTTGAAGAAAATAGCAAGAACTACACACAAACTCCCAGGGAAAGGATGATGAGTAAAACTTCTGACCCATTAAAAAAATGCAATGACCATGTTTTAAATATGGATAAAAGACTTTTAGAACAGGCAATTACAGTAATAATTTTTGTTCTTTTTGGTTGTTCTCCTTCTCTCCTAGCTCAAATATTGTCTTTTGGGTGTCATTTCTCTCCAAAAATTAAGATTATTTAAAATGTGACAACCAACACTTCATAACAGGGACACACTATGTTGATCTCCACACATAAAAAAAAAACCAAGCAGGCAAAAAGTTTTTCAGGGGAACCATAAAACACAGTTACCATTGTTCTGGCCATTTATAACTGATAGAGCCCAAGTGACCTGTGAGAGTATCTAACGGAAAACAGTACTCTCAACAATAAATCAATAAATTAACAATTGTGGAATGGTTAGTCAAGAAAAGCATAAGCAGCCACAGTTTAAAGACTGAGCTTTTCAATCAACAGAAATTTTTGCTTTTTACCAGATTTCTTAGGTAATATTTTCACACTTTTGCAAAGTAATTTTGCAGCAGATCAATAACACCAACTGAAAAATAAATCCTACCTGTTTCCTCTTTTCAGGCGGAAGGGATGGATCCCCATCCTACAAATAAATGGATATATTTAATGGCAACTTATTTCTGAAGCCAGCAACTATATTAACTGTGTGCATCAAACTTTAAAGCATGTATTTTAGGTAAAATGTTATCAAAATTGTTTCTAAAATACCGCATCCTGATTAATAACAGTAATATTCATTTCAACTCAAAAAATTGTCTAAGGCTGAAGATTTGTTTACATTTCTAGAATAGCAAGTCATTACAAATTTATGTTGCATTATTTTTCATAACAGTACATTAAGTTGCTGTGGAATAATAATACTGCAGTCAGTTTTTAAATGGAATTATGACTGAAACTAATTTTCTCAGAGCACTCACTGTCTTTCCGTGTCTTATATAATAGGCACTACCTCATCAATGCGAAACAAAAGAGTAATAATATGATCAGGGCTGTACGACTACTGTAAACAAGTGCCTAAACATTTTTACATCATTATGGTCTTCTTTCCATTTTTTTCTTGTGAGGTTCACCCTTGTCCCCCGGTTACACAGTATTTCATAAAGAACAACCTACAATCAGCTCCCGGTACTTCTTTTTCAGAGACTGGTGTCGTTCCCGCAACTGGTTGGCCATAAGCTTGTACTGGTCTCTTTCTTGTTGACATGTGTCCAGTTCTTTGGAAAGGATTAGCAATGCCTCCTTTTTACTTTCGAGCTTCCTTTTGCACACCAAATACTGTGGAAGAGAAAAAAAAAAAAAAACCACATCATTGTAACACAACTTTTCTACCACAGCCCGTATTGGATTCAAGAAGCTCAAGTTCTTCCTCTAAAAAGATGAAAGGCTGTCCACATGAGATTGAAGCCCCCCACAAGCCAACTTAGCTTATTAATAACAATCACAGAATGCTATGGGGTTGGAAGGGACCTCTGGAGATCATGTAGTCAAACCCCCTGCCAGAGCAGGTCCACCCAGAGCAGGTCCCACAGGAAGGTGTTCAGGTGGGTTCTGAATGTCTCCAGAGAAGGAGACTCTACCACCTCTCTGGGCAGCCTCTGCCAGGGCTCTGCCACCCTCACAGCAAAGAAGTTCCTCCTCATGTTTAGATGAAACTGCTTATGTTCAAGTTTGTGCCCGTTCCTGTCACTGGGCACCACTGAAAAAAGATGAGAAAAATCTATTGTATCAGTAGCCTGCAACCCATTTATAAGGCCACATGCTCACCTGACCACCATGAGTTAGAAAAATTCAGCAATTCAAGGTTCTCCTGCTTCCTCATGTGCAATAGTACGAAGAACCTCACAATCTAACCCACAGCCCTGGGAAGGCTGCTGGAAGGAAGAAGCCTTTCTATTTCTGTCCAGCTGTCAGTTAGCAAACAGCATTTCCCACCTCCTTCTCCTCCCCCCTTTCCTCCTCCTCCTCCTTTCCCCTGCCACCAGCAATGTCCTCTGGCCTCAGCCTTCCACCTGGGCAGTGAAACAGGACCAGGGTAGCAAGAGTAGCAGCCAAAATTTACCTTGAGTCTCAAACAATTACAGTGTGACACCCTGTCAGCAGCCAAATGTTACCCATCAGAAGTTCCAGGCAACTTTTTTCACTTAAGGGAATGTTCAATCAGCAGATTCTTCTTACCCCTTACTTGACACCGCTCATGTTAAAGCATATATTTCTATTTCTGATGTTACTCACATAAGACGTGGCACTAAATACTTTCAGAATGTGCTCCGCAAGAGACCAAATATCACAGCAGTCATGAAAACAATTTATAGTTTCATTATATACTCTGACAAGAATACTTTGTCATTATGGGCTCCAGCACAAAGCAGGAGCATCAGCACTTCCACGCTGTTCAACTCAGTGCTGTTCTTCAGGACACTTGTATGTAATACTTGCTTGGATTTGACTCTGTTAACCCCAATTTCAAGTCAATGAGAAAGGGAAAAGGGAGTTTGGTGCATTAATACAGCCAACGATTTCCAAAAACGGTAAACGCTTAGTTGCAAAAAAAAGCAGGAACGGAATGAGAAAAGCAATTTCAAGAAGGATTTAAACTCTTGAAAAGGACACTTCCACCTTGGATTAATTTTATTTCTGGCAATACCGAAGTTGAAATCCTGCCATAAATTTTCTAGATTATGATGCCTTGGCATCAACAAAGGCGACTGTACCTATGTACTTGTGTCCTTACTGATACCGTACACAAATGGCAAGTCCCCTGATAAAGCACTGAAAGGCATCAGAAGCTAAACTTTAATATTGTCAGCAAGTGATTGCAGTGACATGGTAAACTGCTTCAAACTTGATAAAATAATTCCTTCCCTTACAGTGAAAGATTTGCCTCTGAATCTCTCTTCTTTTATTCCAATTTCATGTCTTGGTCAACTCTAAATTACGCCTTCACTAAACTGGTTTTAAATACTAACAGTAATAGCAAATAAAAACAACTAAAAGCGAACCTCACAATCACTTAAAAAAAAAAAAACCAAAAAAACAAGAGCCCAAAACACCTGAAGCAAGAAGCCTGTCCTGCTCCTTTAACCACCAGGAAGAATGAAGCTGGCCCATCCAGCCAAGCTGACCTGGAGCCCGTTCAATGCACACAGTGGGAGGGGAGCAAAGCCAAACATCTCCCCTTTGGACACCTGCACCACCAGTGGGTGCCTCCCAGCCCTCCACGAGGGCCAGTGCATGAAATGGCGTACGAGGGAGTGGGAATCTAACTGGAGCATGTGGGTAAGACTATAAAAAAAAAAATAATACTACTTATCAGGCAGGAAATGTTTAGCTAGTGCTAAACAAATCTTGCTTCTGCCACGAGTCACAGCTCTCCACAAAGGGCAGACTCCAAGTGTAAAAGAAGGCTTTACCTTTCCCAGCAGCACTGGCAGGGGCAAGGCAATTGTCCATTATCTCTCAGGTTGAGAATAACAAACCATAAATAGATTAAACATATAAGCAGATTAAACAGAAGCATCAACAGTTGTGTTTGGAGCTCTAAATGAAAAGAAATAATCGTCTCCTCCTTGCTTAAAGTATATTTTAACTTGATGAATTATACATGATGATATGCCAGACAGAAGGAAGGGGCTTGCCATCTCTCATCAGCATACCGTTTAGATTTTACTATGAAAATGACCACCCAGAAGACTTTTTGAAGCCATTTTTGCCTTTTCATATAATGGCTTTTCAAAGTAAACGGGATAAAAAATACTAATAATGTATAGCAATTTGTTTCCATGGGCTTATGGTACAAAAAGCAATAAAGCCAGAACATTTCCGTGGAATCTGATTATTTAACAGAGCTGCGTTTCCAATTCCCATTATCATTTTTGAAGGAAAAGCAAATTATACAAAGACAGACTTCAAAGAAGTTATTCAATATACACACTTCTGAACGTTAAAAAAAACCAAAGAAGTCCTAATAATGGCCATAAACTTTCCTAACAACTGTACGCCAGAAATGGATTCTACTCAGGGAAACTAGCGAGTTCCACCAACCATTTTCTATCTATGGACAAATAAGTGCAGCAAAATTGGTATGCTATCAAAAGGAACATAGGAGTTTAAGTCTTTTCAGAGCAATGCAAGCAATAAGGAAAATTCTATCATAAAGGCTGAGAAAAAGCACTCAACAGATGCTTCTGGCATCCATATAGAGATTTCTTCCTCTGCAGTTAAAGGAAAAAACCTCTCACATGCTATTAGTGAGACAAACAAGTGAATTCTGTTATGCGCTACAGTTACTATAAAATATTCTTATTATCTTTTGTTTCTTTTCAATTGATATCCCAAGCGAATCTGAGTATAAAAAGCAAAGTTAACCAAGAACCAGCTGCTACACTTTCAATATAAAAGCTACAAGGTACAACTTTCCCTATCCATCTAGTGACTTCTATCTACCAATCCGCTGTTATCTGCAATAAAGCAAATTATAATTGCTTTATAAGATCATAATAATTAAAGGAATATATACGACATCCTACATTACTGCCTGAACTGCTTTACAGCCAGATAAGTACTTTAGCGAAATTGAGTCAAAAAAGACTGACATTACAGGAGAGTGTAACTGCTCCAAGGTGACCCTCTACATCAAACACTTTGTATTTGTCCACGGCTATTTTTAGTGACAAATCTGGCTAGATCTCATTAACGACACCGTAGACATGCTCTAATAATCTGATGAAGCTGGGACACCGTCAAGGTTTTAGACTTTCTTTTTTTTAAGCCAACAAACACACCAAATTCCTATCACAAAATATTTTATTTTAAATTTGTACAAATCACTGGCCTATACTCGGGGATTTTATGGCAATTAGTGCCAAGTAGGAAAATATCTAATTTGCCGAGTGTAAAAGTGGAGATATTATCTCCAAACTGTGCTTTGAAATCACTGTGGATCATATCCTGTGTTCTCTCAACATGCAGGACCCAGAGTCCTCCCAAAAGCTGATGGGTCACCACACCGTACGCAGGCCTGGAAACCCTACTGTCCACCAGGCTCTCGGAGAAACCATGAATCTTCCTCATCTTTTGGACAAGAGATCCAACTACTACTGAACTGGCTGAAGTTTTATCCAATTTCTCCTTGCTGTACTCTTGGGAGTAATATTGTTATGCCAATAACAAACTGAAGAGACAAAAAATGCATTGTAACATCACTATTTGGGGAGTTTGTTGAGCGTGTTTCAGTGATGCTGCTCCCCTTGACTTAAACTTTTCCACTTATCTGAAAGAGTCAAGCACTCAAAAGCCAGAGAAATACACAATTACTGGCCAGTTGCCTGCTCACATCACAGCACCTCTCCCATTGCTCCTGAGAACTTTAGAGAGCAGTAAGTCACGGTGCCAGCTCTTTTAGTGTTTTCACTTCCTTTCCCAAATGACAAAGCCATTCTGATGCCAACGCAATCACCATAGGGACCTCAGAGCATTCACTTCATTTTGGTTCTTCCCTACAGCCCCCATTTGGAAAAGGTCCAGAATCAGTGGCTCCAAAGCCTGTCGTGTCCCCTCATACAGGTTTGGTGACTTACATTCCACACCCTGTTTGAAAAGGCAACACGACAGAAAGTTAGAGATGTGGTATAAACATAAAAATCTCACCAATTTTCCCTCCTCTTCTCTCTTGTCCACATAAAAAACTCCCATGTTGTGCAGCCAATGGGAAATGCTCTGCCAACTACAGGAAGGTTAGGTTTCTCACTCTTATTCAGAATTCACATCTGGAACATTTCATTGTTTCAACTAGAAATACTGCTCACGTGTCACACCTTCAACAAATAATTCCCCAAAACTCTTTCTCCAAGTTTTAGGTGGGCAAGGGAGCTCAAGAGCACAAGCACGTCAATTTCCTCGGTGCTGCCCAAGACCATACACAGTTAATAATCAAGAAATAGCCTCTTGAGAATGACAAATTAAATGGAGACTAAATTTCTTCCAACTAATTTTAGGAGGCACAGTCACATGCTGTAAATAGCATAGAGTAAATGCTCTAATGTGTGGGAGGTGACAAGGAAAAGAGAAGCATTTTGACATTGGACTTAATAAATTGGCAAATCCGAGGGAGAAGCGAGCAGAAAGGACAGAGGACAACCACTCTACTCTTATGGGTTTCCTAGGAAACCTTTCTTGCTTCCACTGGAAAACACCATCAGAAGTACACATTCCCCAAGCAGTATTAAATTAGGATGGGTGCCAACTCTCAATGAAGGGAATGGAAGCACACTCGCTGACTTCAGCAGCGTGGAGACCAAACCTTGTAGAAGACAGCTCTCAAAAGCAAGGACAGAGGTGCTAATGCACATCACGCAAAAGTAAGGTTTTTTTCCTACCACACAGGATGTCCCAGTACTGTTCAACTCATCCCATCACCCCAAGATACAACTCATACCACCTACTCATATTCAACTCATACCACCTACTACTTTCTCCATCACTGATTCCGTCACTCATCCTTAGAACAAACGATTTCCAAGACAGATTACATGGGATTCAGGCAAAAACTGAAATCACACCCTTCTCCATAGCAGAACAGACACAGCTAGAAGCTTCTACAACCTTTCAAAAAGCAGCCCCCGACTACCCAGAAACAAAGTTCATATACTGTGTTTTTCATTCATATTCATGGGATTTAGTAACGTTTCTTCTCCCTTATAGAGACAGGAAAACTGAGCCACTAAGGAGTTGACTCACTTGAGTTCACGTAAATCAGGAGCTTAGCATATCCATAGACATGGCTGTCAGGCTGAGAAGTAAGTTCAGACATTTAAAAAACACTTAAAAGCAAACAAACAAAACTCTGCAACCAAGATTCTGGTGACAAAAATTATTTCCAAGCATTCTATTCTCTTCATTGACGAGTACAGTATAACCACCCCTCCAGGACTACTTCCTATCAGTGCACTCAGCAAAGCAACTAATAACTGACACACTTTCCTCTTTCCATCCTCTTGTAGGTGGGAAAGGTATTTCATTTGCACCAAGGATTTTCTTTTTTTAAATAATTAGACATTCAAAGGCTAGTTCAAAGCAATGGGCCTTACTCTTGGGACAGTATTTTGAGCTTTATGAAAATCGTTTCTGGGAGACTTAGGGACCACTTCAGTCCAGCCAGCAAGGAAGTTCTTGCTATGGATCAGTTTCACTTGCATCAAACAAGCAGTTATTGACCAGATCTTCACATGGACTTTTAAATAACCTAAACACAGGTCATTCAGTGAGGTAAGTGTTCCAGAAAAAGCCAGACTCCAAGCAAAAATTATGTAGTAACCCAACAGGCTACCTTTTTAATATATATATATATATAAACATATTTATATATTCATCTATCATCAATACCTGAACTCAGCTAAAGAAGGAGCAAAATTTATGTGGATTCTCACTCCTGAAGCTTGTTCTTTTGTATTCAGTTGGTGACATTATCAGTGGAAATAATGACTTTCTTCTCCTTCAGTATTTGCTAAACTGGCTTCGTCCCAGTATTCCTTCCTACGTCATCCTATTTAGAGTTAGTTTAAAGAATGTTCAAGGTGCATATGGTACAAAGATTGTTCAGAGTTCCAGGTGCACAGTAGGCCCGAAACACATGGGGCTGCAGTGGAAAAATACGTGAACGTGGAGGCAAAAGAATAAGCAAGAAGTTAGTGATGAGCATAATAAATGCAGAGAAAGATGTGTGACAAGTACAGAGCAAAAGGAACAGAAACGGAACAAAAGTCAAAAGGAAAGAAAAAAAAGTAAATACAGAAAGAGACTAGAACACACCTAAAAAAACAAGCATTCTTTTTATCTAATGAAGAATGAAAAGTCAAGCTATAAAATGACAGTGTTTATTTAGAGATACCATGTCTTGTCTTGCCTGTGCTATCTTACATTTTGAAATCACTTCAAAACATCTATGAAATGTGCAGGGAACAAAACCTACATTACCTAGCACTGAAGCTGAGAGGCCCTGGAGAGCTCTGTTCCACTAAGGGATACAGTAAACTGGAAAAAATTATTACAAGTTACCTCAGAAGTCAGAGCCACTTTCTCAGAGACTCATTGCCATGTTGGAGTTAACGGGTAAATCACACAAAGTTAATCACAACAGCCAAAGGAAGAGGAAGGCAAAAGAGGGAAGCCTCTACCCTGATAGCATGTGCTACAGACTTCATGCAGAAAAATAAGCTGTAGACCTGCTGTGGGAACAGAGAGAAAGGAAGGAAAAATGGAATATAAATCATTAGGCTGCTAATTGTTCCTGAACGAAAAAAAAAGAAAAAAAAAAAAAGAAATTGTATGTTTCACTAAGTATTTGCAAGAACATAGCTTAGCATAGTCATTAAACTTCACTACAACCAAGAAGCCCCTAAACCAGAAATAAGTGTTCAATTTCAGGACCGAGTTTCTAGGTTAAATCACATCAAAAGTAAAAAAAAGTTCCAAAGTAATTCTAAACAACTTTTACAAGCCAAGAACAGTCACATTTCCTTTGAATGAACTGTCTCTATCTCTTACCCTTCCCTGCCATGTGACAAAACCCCGGTCCCCAAATAAAAACTCCCTTTGGGAAACGAAGTGTCAGATGCAACAATGCACAATCAGGACACTATTGAAAACATACTTTTAGTTTTCTTCTGGATTAGTTTGCATGTTTGCAGAGGGTGTACTTCTGGTCGTACTGCACTAGCACAGCCCTGGGCCCACACAAACTCCCACTGAAATCACTGGGAGAAGGGACAGGTTCAGGATGCTGAACTCATACCTCTTTTTGACAGGTCAGGCCACACTCACATAACACAAAGGAGGCAAAGCCCTCCTGAAACCAGTGAAATTCACCGGTGTGACTCCTGCTCTAGGGCAGCAGGCTCGGTCAGGTTGATCTAGGCCCACACCATTTGCACAGAAGTTTTGTTTGCCAGCTGCAAACATAAAAATACTATTTTTATTGTTAAGCAAAATTAATGCGATGCAAAAAAAAAAAAAAAAGTGAAAACCAGCAACAGCCTTGACTCTGATGACAGTCCTTTACCTTGACTTTGATGGCAGTCCCTTAAAGCACACTGACCTCAAGTTGTTCCGAGTTTGGTAACTTAACCATTGCCGATCTTTTAGGGTGGACAATAAAATTTTCTACTCCTACATACTG
>BJBW01003088.1:0-45632 GCA_004320125.1 Scolopax mira
GAACAGGTTGCCCAGGGAAGTGGTTGAGGCCCCTTCCCTGGAGACATTCAAGGTGAGGCTCGACGAAGCCCTGGGCAACCTGGTCTAGTTGGAGGTGTCCCTGTGACTTCAGGGGGGTCGGACTAGATGACCTTTGAAGGTCCCTTCCGGCCCAGATGATTCTATGATTCTATGAAATGCAACTACAGTATTTACCCTGGGTAAGTAATTAACAAGGATGTGTCAGGCAGTTGTCTAAATCTTAAAAAAAGGTATAAAAAGTATGGTGGTAACAAGACAAAAAGTATATCTAGAGAGTAAAATCCTGACCTGGGGCCTTCAGGACTGCTGCTGTGAATCACAATGAGACCAGGACATCACACAAGATCACTGCACAGACAATGCATGAAGCACCAAACTTGAACAGAGATCTGAAAGAAAATGAAATTTCAACCTTTGTAATTGTTGGAACTAGTTACAACATTAAAGACAAATTCCTGTATAAAAACTTCCTGCTCATCTAAATGGGTCGTTGCTGTTCAATACTCAGACACATCAAAGAGCTGAGCATCTTCTGCCCCACCTTCAGCAATGGCAGGAGAACACTCTGAGCCTAGCCCAGCCTGCTATAGCAAGCCATGAGGAAGTAAACTCAGGCTGCCAGCCACTCCTTCCTTCTTTATCTGGTGCTTTGATTCAACACTGTAAAGAACTCATTGATTTGCTCCATCCGTCATGACTGTGCCTTCCCATTCACCATCAACCCCTCACCTTTGTGAGGTGGAAAACGACCTTGTGTTCTCTGCTGCTTGATCTAAAAACAGAAAATAAAGGCTTTCCTTGCTGCAGGAAAAAAATTATCTAGGGCAAAGATACCATCAGTAAGATAAGCAGTATATAAAAATAAATTGAGCCAGTGTTTCTAAAAGAGTTTAATTTGACAAAGTCCAAATCTAATCACCCACATCAAATAAGCAGCAGACATAAAAAGCACTTTCCAGCACTGTGTGGCTAAGAGTTGTTACCTCTTTTGTTGTTGTTACTAAAAGAAACTTTTGCATGAAAGAAATTCCTTTGTCACCAAGAAGAGCTGATACTAATTTCTCTGCACTGCAAAGTATGTTTTGCCCTCTGTGCTCTGGGTCTCAGTCATTCTGTCCAATTATGTTTTACACACAGATTCAGAAGCATTCAGCAATTTGAGGCCTGTATGCATATGTTAGTAACCCAGGGCAAAAACTCAACACTGTTCAAGTTTAACAAAGGATGCTAGAAAGACCTGCAGAGACGAGAAGAAATGGGAGTCTTGCTCTTTAAAGATGATTTAGAAGTGTTGGGGTTTTTTGGCTACTTCATCAAAGCAGTGGACCAGCACAGTGTGAGAGATCCACATTTCCAGTGTATGACAGGCCAGCAGACTGGTAGAAGCCCAACAGCATTTGGAAATCTGTTATCATGAAGAACACGGAGCTGTTTGAATAACCAGACAGGACATTTCTGTTAGTCCCTTGAGCCTAAAATATCCACTAGCTGTTAATTTCCCAGCTGTATTAATGTCTTCAAAAAGGTCTGAAGCAAGAAGTTGCAGTGATCACCTTGTGGAATTGACAATGTTTCTTTTGATAAGTCTGTTTGTTGTTGTTTGTGGGATTTTTTAAATTTTTTTTTTTTCAGAAAAGAGGCATTTCTAGTTGGGGATTGGGATTGGATTTAGACCAGGTGACTAACTATGGGTTAGTCTAGTAATCTATGGGTTTAATAATAATCTATTTAAGAAGGGCTTATGGGAAATGTGTTTGAAAAATGTTTAATTGAGATAATCTCCTTATTTTAAAAGATGGCATGCACAGAAATGAGTTAGAAATTAAATATTTAAATCTGCTGGCAGGAGGTTGTTTAATAGTTAGAGCTTGGTTACCTTGAACTTTTATTGCAGTACCTTAAAAATACTTTATATATCTTTTTGTATTGGAAACAAGGATAGAGATTATTATTGCTAATTCCCAACAGAAATCTTAAGTATATAGAATCTAAGTGCCCCAAAATGCACTAATTTAAAATTTACTTTAGAACTTAGGGTTACGTTTGTTCCCCTTTGTGCCAAGCTTTTGGCTTGCGTGCAAGTTTAAGACCTATTGGCACTGGGCCTGATTCAGACTGATTTCTTTGCAGATTTCCCAGGGGGCTAGAGGTTGCTTGGAACACTCATTATGTTAATTTACATGATTAACCTGTTGAAAGTAATCTGATAGGAGGATATAGTTCTATATTTTATTCTTTTTAAGTTAAGTCAGAATAACTTCTAATCACCTCTTTAATTTTTTGTTTTATTGGGCTTTTGGAATTAAGCTGAGATGTTAGGTCTTACTACGTACCATTGGCAAACTGTGCAAATTAAGTATCTCTGCTTCCAGAGAATAAACTATATCTAAGGAATAGAAGAAGTGGTTTATAGAACTTTAATATATATATATAGATAATTCTCCTGTGCTACCCCAGAACTTGCACATAAAACATTAAAACATACCAGAAATGAGCAATTTTATGACAAAAGAAACTCTTAAAATCATTGAAACTCACTGACCTATACTCAGTTACATATTAGGTATACCAGTGATATTAAAAGAGTTAGGAGTGAGCATCCAGTGTCCTGCAGTGACCGCGCTAAGACAATTAATGAAGTAAAACCTTTTCCTCGGTGACATCTGTTTTCACACACAGTACCTTTCTGATTCATTGATCTCTTCATTTAAAACACTTTCTTGATCTATGCACAAAAGACAAATTCCTTTTTGCCATTTTACTGTGAAAAGAGTTGGATGTGTAAAGAGGTGGATAAAATTTGAATTCTAAAAGTTTTCATTCTTCCCCAAACTGGAGAAATTCTATTTGTGAAGTGATGTTTTGATTTTGCCTGTTAGATAGGTAGATGCAGTTGTGATCTTTGGATCTGCTTTTTTAAAAGAAACCATTATGAAAGAAACATGGAGAAACTGTTGAGTTACACTGTAAAATCATTCAAAATCATAAAATAGAAATATGGTTCTAGGAGTAGCATTGACTCAACTGCAAGGCACATACCTCCCACTGTGGGAAAATGCATAAGAAAGCTTCATTGTGCCTTTACTAAAATTAGCCCAGACATCATCTGAGTTTCTGATGTGGAATTTTATTTGTGAGTCCTCATTTTGTATTATCATGACTGATCTTTACCCACCCTTTCAGTCGTGGTTCTTTAAATGAGTTCCTTTGTGCTAACTGTAGAGAAGCAGTACAATCTACTGGTGCTGAACCAGTATCATGGCGTGCTTTTCCTTATTCTTCTACAGGGTCATGGAAATGCCTTATGCTTATCAGTGCTGTGCCTTTGGAGCTTGTGAGAGCCACTACAAAATCTCCAGCCAGTGGAACAAAGATGAGAATAGCAGCATTGACGATTTGCACAGGAAGGATGTTGGGTTGTTACAAATTCAAGGTAATCGCCATCTTTGGCTTTTAAATATACCTGAAGGCTGTGAGCAGCCTGTGATGTTAAACAAACCCAGTGTTCCAGTCACAGAGGCAGCCTCTCCCTCTCTTGCCTGATAAGATGTTATTCAAGCGTTTCTGTGCTTAGCAATATTATTTTTCCAGGTCTGCCCTTCAGAAATCTCACTCATTCATCTTTCCATCCAAAGAATAACTATAATAATGTGGGAAGTGAAATCTTCCTGTTATTTGAGAGACAGGGAAGTGGTGCTGGTATGTAACCCCATACAAGAGCAGGCCAGCAAAGATCCAGTTTCTCGACAGCCTTGGAAGTAGCCGTGCGTCCTTGGCTCTCCTGCTGTCCACATGCTTCAGATTAAGTCATGGACCATATGTGGCTGCTCTGGCATACCTGCAGATAGTTTTTCCTGGCATTTCCCAGGTACCAGAGAGTGCATCTGCTCTCCAGGACAAGAGACTACTGTCTTTTTCTTCCCCTTCAGCACGAGGTCTGTTACGTGACCTGTTACCTGTTATGTAGGTGCACACATTCATGTTATACTATCCTGGTGCTTCCTGTGCTATCTCTTCTCCTGCAAACCAGTAAATCTCAGAGTTCAGGGCTAGCCCCAGCAAGAACAGAGCCAAGAATATGTGGTAGAGTGATGACATAAGAAACACAGAAAAACTTGGGTTAATTCACCTGTCAGCCTCACCTCTGTGGTGATATGGGAAGATCATGAAACAGATCCTCCTAGAAGCTATGCTAAGGCACATGAAGGACAGGGAGCTGATTTGGGTCAGCCAGCATGGCTTCATCAAGTGCAAGTCCTCCCTGACCAACCTAGTGTCCTGTGAGAAGTGACTACATCAGTGGACAAGGGAAGAACTATGGATGTCACCTGTCTGGAATTATGTAAGGCCTTTGACATGGTCCCTATAACATCCTTCTCTCCAAATTGGCGAGAGATGGATTTGATGGATGTGGACTGTTTGGTGGATGAAGAATTAGTTGGATGATCACATCCAAATGGCTCAGTGACCAGATGGAGATCGGTGACAAGTGGTGTCCCTCAAGGATCCATACTGGGACCAGTACTGTTTAATATCTTCATCAATAACATAGACCATGGGATCAAGTGCAAGTTTGGCAATGACACTGAGCTCGGTGCTGCAGTTGACACACCTGAGGGATGGGATTCCATCCAGAGCAACCTGGACAAGCTCGAGAAATGTGACTGTGTGAACCTCATGAGGTTCAACAAGGCCACGTGCAGAGTCCTGCACCTAGGTCAGAGCAAGTCCCGGTATCAATACAGGCTGGGGGATGAAGGGATTGAGAGCAGCCCTGCCAAGAAGGACTTGGGGGTACTGGTGGATGAAAAGCTGGACATAAATCACCAATGTACACTTGCAGCCCAGAAGGCCAACCACATCCTGGGCTGCATCAACAGAAGTGTGGCCAGCAGGTCGAGGGAGGTGATTCTGCCCCTCTACTGCTGGTTAGACCTTACCTGCAGTTCTGCATCCAGCTCTGGAGCCCTCCATGCAGGAAAGACGTGGACCTGTTGGAGAGGGTCCAGAGGAGGGACACAAAGATGGGGGCACAAAGATCAGGGGGCTGGAGCACCTGTCCCTTGAAGAATGGCTGAGAGAGTAGGGGTTGTTCAGCCTGAAGAAGAGAAGGTTCCAGGGAGACCTTATAGCAGCCTTTCAGTACTTAAAGGCGGCCTACAGGAACAAACTTTTTAGCAGGGCCTGTTGCAATAGGACAAGGTCTGATGGCTTTAAACTAAAAGAGAGTAGATTTAGACTAAATATAAGGAAGAATTTTTTTACAACAAGGATGGTGAAACAGTGGAACAGGTTTCCCAGAGAGGTTGTAGATGCCCCATCCTTGGAAACATTCAAGCTTAGGTTGGATGGGGCTCTGAGCAACCTGATCTAATTGAAGATGTCCCTGCTCATTGTAGGGGGGTTGGACTAAACCTTTAAAAGTCCCTTCCAACCCAGAATCTTCTATGATTCCATGATTTTTTCTATGAATTCTTAATAGCCTGGCACAATGGCAGAATTCATATTTTACGCTTCTTCCTGGACAGTCATCACACTGCAAATCACATAATGGAAAATGTACCTGTAAGTGATTAGTTTCAGAGAAGTGGTGGTGCCAACTTTTTAAATAATCCTGAGTACAGTAATTCAAAATCTAGTAGGCATACGTCTGTTTCTGCTCATAGTTTGGCAGGCAAAGGGTCAAGAACAGACCTTAAATGCCACACATATTTTTGCAATTTGTACTAAAAGAATGTTTCCTTAAAATTGCAGTATTGAATCTGGGTATTTTCTCTCCCACAGATGAGCGTGACTTTGAAGATTTTTTTCTTGACTTTGAAGAAGATTTGAAAGCTCATCATTCAGTGCAATGCTCACCTTCTCCAGGTAAAAAGCTGACAGACAGATAGAAATCTAAGCACAGTATTACCAGATATTCTAGATGCAGAACAAACTCTGAATTTCCTACTAAGACAGTAACATGATATTTTTCAATAATTTGATGAGATTAATATAAATCCATTGCACATTAATATAAAATTTTATATTGAAGTCCAGAAAGCTGTTCAGCTACTAAATTTATCTAGGAGTGTAATGTAAGTTTTACCCAGTCCTCAGGTGGATCCTCATCTCTTTTCACAGGAATTAATTCCCTTACCAAGAGAATGAGAGAGCAAGGACTGTGTTCTCCCAAGACACAGATGACAAAGGGGAGCAGAATATTTGCTCACTCAGTCTTTTTCAAATCTAATGTAATTCTTCCGAACGTCACTGAATTATTCTACGCTTGAGTTTCTTGAACAACACACAGTATGGTTCAAAGTGTAGGAGATACTAAACACTACTGAGTTGATATATGCAGCCCATCACAAAGGACCCACAGTACTGTCATTTTCTTTGTTGACTAGTGCATCCCTGGCTTCACCATGTGGCAGCAAGGAAAAAAACATATCTCGACTGAATTACAAAGCTACAGGCCACCAATTCCACTGAAAGTCTCCTTAAAGGAAAGGAAAGAAATAAGGGAGGTCACTTCTAGCTTTAGCAGCCGTGGTCATAAGTTTTGCTTACTTGATTCAGCAAACATTTTTCCTAGCCATTCTTTCATTGTGAAATATGAATTAAAAAAGGACCCAAGTGACAACTAGTACTTCAGCATTCATTCCAAACCAAGATGCTTGTTTATAACAACAAATAATAATATATTTTTTAAAGTTATGTGAAGAGGAACATAAAAGGCAGGAAGCCAAAGAATTTAGAACCATTTGATCATCACATATTCTCCTATGGCCTAAATAGAACTACTGAGCACATAAAAACATTGCTGTCCTCAAGGTAAGCTATCACCAGACCCAAGCAAAAATGTAGCTTCGTTGTTGAGCTTTCAAATGGTATCGTAGAAGAACTTGCAAACTGACACAATAGTTGCTTATGCCTACTTGATGGCAATAGCTGTAAGCATATGGAGCACATCTCAGCTGCAGGGTTTGCATCTTCATGGAGAAGCACTGTGAAGGACTTACTTTGAGAGAGCATAGCTGGCCTGTACCAAGATAAATAATGTTTCTTGGGCTGCAGAGCCTTCAGCTCCAAATATACAGCACATGCACCTCAATTGTGTGAGAATCCGCAGCAGGCTTCAATCATAGTGACCTGACTTCAGCCACAGGTCAATCAGAAGCCCCTCCAAAATGGCAGCACTTCCAAACGCCAAGGCAGCCTCAACTTTATTGAACTGTGTTCCAAGGTAGCCAAAGTGCATCTGTCCATATCCATTACATCACACTTCACCAGGACTCATTAGCAACCTGGCCTAGTTTAGTGAGAGTTATCTTTTTCAGCTTTTTTCACACACTGACAAACATCACAGCATTTCTTGAAACTACAGACTGGCCTTTCACATTACACTTGGACTGCTCAGCAAAAAACCAAACGCATAGACTATTCAGGTTAAGGGACATAGACTCATGTGTACCAGTAATACCACATGCATATGAGCAGCATGTTATCAAGATCTTAGTCCCAAGGAAGAGCAAATTTTTTAGATCCCTTTTGGGACTGAAATGCATCGCTGAGAACCTGCAGGAAGCATGAAATTTAATGTCTTAGAAAGCACAAAATTTTTTTTTTGTTTACATGGGTTTCCCTTGTCCTTTTGATTTTCTCATTCCAGGTCCCTTCAAACCATGTGACCACCTGTTTGGTAGCTGGCTGATCAGAATTGGAGTGTGGACCATAGTGGGTCTGACCTTCGTTTGCAATGCGCTGGTGTCTGCTACGGTCTTCCGGTCTCCATTGTATATGTCTTCCATAAAACTTTTGATCGGTTTAATAGCTATTGTAAATGCCTTGATGGGTCTGGCCAGTGGAGTACTGGCTGGCGTGGATGCATCAACTTTCGGGAGCTTTGCTCAGTATGGAGCCCAGTGGGAAAGTGGAACTGGTTGTCAAATAACTGGCCTTCTTTCCATATTTGCTTCAGAGGCTTCCATTTTCCTCCTTACCCTAGCTGCGCTTGAACGTGCATTCTCTGTCAAGCATGCTACGAAGTTCGAAACAAAATACTCCATTGCTAGTGTAAAAATTGCCATTTTCTTCTGCTGTGTGTTGGCACTGATCATTGCAGTCATACCACTCCTCACTGGGAGTGAGTATGGGGTTTCCCCACTTTGCTTACCGCTGCCCTTTGGAGAACCCACTGCAATGGGCTACATGGTCGCACTGGTGTTGCTGAACTCCATTTGTTTTCTGGTAATGACTATCGCTTATACAAAGCTCTACTGTAGTTTAGAAAAGGGAGAACTGGACAACATTTGGGATTGCTCTATGGTCAAACATATAGCCTTGCTGCTTTTTACTAATTGCATTCTTTATTGCCCCGTCGCCTTCTTATCTTTTTCCTCCTTACTAAACCTCACTTTTATCAGCCCAGAAGTGATTAAGTCAATACTGCTGGTGATTGTCCCACTGCCTGCATGCCTAAACCCACTCCTTTATATACTTTTCAATCCACACTTTAAGGAGGACTTGGGAAGTCTGCGAAAGCAAACTCTGTTATGGAGGAGATCAAAACATGCTAGTCTCATCTCTGTGAATTCCGAAGACATAGAAAAACAGTCTTGTGACTCAACACAAGCATTGGTAACCTTCACAAGTGCCAGCATATCCTATGACATGCCTGCCAGCAACTCACTAATGCCATCGTCTTACCAAATGACAGAAAGCTGCAATCTTTCATCGGTCGCATTTGTTCCTTGTCACTAGTTTCAGTGGCAGTACAGAAAATACCTATGTTTACAACTTTTTAATCCTGAAAGTAAGTACGGGGGTGTGTATACAAGCTAGAGAGTGCCTCTGATTTGTTGTTACACACGTCAGAAAACAGACAATGACAAAACTTGCAGCAGGCAGAAAATCCAATACTTGAGCCTTCTCAGCCTGCTTCCGAAATGCTGCGATGAAGAGAGAGACTGAAAGCTGCTGCAGTTTGTGCAGTTGTATCAGCTGCTCTCTTTTTTAAAGTAGCACTGCTCAGAAAGGGCATCACTTGGTCAAGAGCAAAAATACCATGCAGAATTGGTAAGCTTTTTTTTCAAAGTATAACCTGGTACAGTTTGTTTTCAGGGTTTGGAGGTTTTTCCCCCCATTTATAGTAATGTGGTTTTAATAATAGTTTTTCGGTGCCATGGTTGCTTTTAGAAGCATCTGTGCACACCCTCATTTGGATAGGTATCTAAATGGAAGAGCAGTCCTGTTGAAGTCCTAAAGGTTTCTGCAGAATAGACTTTGATGAATTTCCATGTTTGATAAAGCCAACTTAATAGTTTAACTGGCATTGGGTTTGGTTTTTTAGAAGTCGTTTGACCTGACAAAGCATTTTTAATTGTCAGCTAAATCTGCAAAATTAACATGATGTGGAAGAAGTTGATCAAGATCCTGTTAAGCACTTAAAGTGTCATTTTAAATGGCAAGTCATTATCATGTGGATATTTTTCTAGTGAGGTTCTGTGCAGTTTGGTCCTGAATTGCTACCATGCCAGTAGAATTACTCCCAGATTTACTGCTGATGATAAAATTGGCAGATGACTCATAGAATTTGAGGGTGGAAAATGCTGCACAGAAAGTCATCAATACAAAAAGATTTGTATGCTGAGGGCAATTAAAGGACACTGGAGATACTCACATAGAAGCATCCATTCAGGGTCATTTGTCTAGGAACAAAATCTGTAGTCCTGCTAACGGCACGATCTCAGTCCTGTGAAACAGTGATTCTACAAAGCCTCTAGTTCATGGTCACTGGTCAGTTGAATATTTAGAGGCCACTAGGTCCTTTTGGCTAAGGAGAGCCAATATCCTTAGCCAAGCCAGTATCAGGTAGGAGTGAGGAGGTTGTATGATCTATGTTCTTAGCGCTGTTGCAAGCACTGCTGGGATATTTCAAAAAATTCTGGCATTCACATGATGAAAAGAACATAGTGAAATTGAAAAGGATATGAATATCATTAATTTAAAGCAACTTAAGAAAAAAAGTGATTTGATCACAGTTTATAAGTAGCTGCTTCAGGGAAACAGAAGTTTGAGAGCAGAGGACCACTCAGTCAAGAGGAGAAGAATCTGTTAAGATCAACTGGATATTAGGGACATGCAGGATAGAAATAAAGGTGCAAACAGGTGAACAGTGATGTTCATTAGCTGGTGGAACTAGCTGTCACCAAAAACATCTACATTCAAATTGGATATATTGCCAAGAAAAGTTCTGGAGGAGATATTGGAATTAATGGACTTCTGATGGCTTTGGTTTAGGAAGAGGTTAGATTAGATTAACACAGAATTCCTCTCTGGCTTTAAATCTGTTACTGCTTTGCTGCATCAAGGTATGTATGTATACACATCAGAAGCATCCCAATTAGAGAGAAGAGACTTCAGGTCTTTGCTAAGTCTGCTGTCAAAATGTCTCAGACAACAGAGCCACCATCACTTCCCTAGACTATCAGTCTTGGACCTTGGCCAAGCCATCAGGGGATATTCCAGTTTTCTTTTCTCAGAACTGGCACCTTTTGCTCAAGTCAGCTGATCAGTTAAGACACGAAAGTGCAAAAATTTACTTTCTTTTGTTGTTAAAAATAACTCCCTGAGGAGTAACATTTAATAGCCCAATACTCACTGCTCAGTTAATGGCCACTCGACCTCCAGGTGAATGGGACTAATTTTTTAACATTACCAAGGTTAGGCTAGCCCAGTAATTAAGGTAATCAGTTACAGATGATCTCTGTTGTTCATCAGTTACTGAATCTACAACTTCCTGGGACTCAAGGGATGGATTTTTCACAATGAGGAATTTGTTGCCAACAATGGATATGCCTTGATTTTCTTGTCCATTCACACCGGCATATTTTTAGTTTTGCAGTTACAGATGCCATCAGTTGACTTTGGCTGACAAGTTCATCCTTCAGGAAAAAAAAAAAATGAACCCATGCCGAAATTATGTATGATAAAGTCAGCTGGGTACTTATCTTAATCCTTTATCTCTTGTGGCTTTTGAAGCGGTGCAGCGTACAGCTGGAGAACGATGCCTGAAACCACTTTGGATTAAACAGAGGATCAGTCAACCATTGCACAATACCTATTACCATGTTTACTTAGCTTTAATTTAACTGGGGTCCATCTGTGCTGCACTGCTTAATGTCAGTGAAATTCCTTTCAGCTCGCTATATTTAAGAAGTTTGTGAAGTGATTTGAGAAGCAAAATAATGTTATAATTCTAAAGACTAGTTAAAGCTTCTTCTATCAGAACTTTTTTAGCTTACAGAAAGTCCTAAAGGCTTTGTGTCTTATTTTTATAAGCATGTTTGAAATATTTTGATCAGATATTTTAAACTTGAAATTCTTAAAATTCATTTAATAGATTTTTAAAGTAAAATGTGTAAATATAGAACTGTATTTATTATTACAGTGAAATGCAACCATAGTAAAGGACATGAGATTAAGCCCTGTACAGTTTCATATTGATATTTGCTATATTTTCTGCTCATATATATTACTAAATTTGTTATCTGTAAATAATATAATGTAAATGTGTAGTGATTGTAAATAGGTGACATGCTTTCTTTTCTATCAGTGTTCCAAACATATGTAAGTTGTAATAAAATGTGACTACAAAGTAAAGAGCATTTAATCAGGACCTGACACCTCACAAAATTGTGTGCATTCTCAATTAATCCTTCCCAAGTTACTGTAATACTTCCACTAACCTCCCCAGGTGTCTAAAATTCTTGGCAAAATATAAATTACAAGTTGCATGCTCTCATTAGGTGTCCAGGGAGCAAAAAAAAAAAATAAATGAAAACCAGTGTTTCATTTCACCACAATCTAAGCTTTTTACCGAAACTGCACTCCTGGACCCTTGTGAACGGACCCTGCTCCATATCTCAGTGATGACCTCACATTTGCCACATGCGAGAAAGACTGTCACCTCCAACTGTGCGACAAGGGTACGCACCAGCTCAGGCCATGACTGGGCATATTGGACGTGACCATATTGGACCACAGGAGAGATGAGGTTCTGCTGCACTAGGCTGCTGGTGGGACAGCAAACTCTCCCACGTGCTTCCTTATACCCTCTCCAACCCCTTGTGTGGCAGACAGAGCTGAGCAGGGAGTTACCAACCAGCTGGCAAAGTTCATCTGATACACGGCAGAGAGGCAGTAGCACCATAGGATGCAGATGGTCAGGGTAAATGAAAGGTGGGGCCCAAGACACGGGACTGTGCTCAGGCTGCAGTAGAAGTTAGAGTGGTGTCTGCATTAACAATGGAGGAGAGTTTGCTGCAAGGCTTATGTGGTGGGTTATTTATGTAGAGCAGACAGAGCAAGCCACCTGCTCGCTACTCTGGTGCGCTCAGCTTTATCTGGAAACTAAGTCCTCAGGGAGGTTACAGATACGTGAAGGCCAAGGAAGAAGGTAGTCAGAGATACAAGTGAAAGCCACGAAGATGGGATCATCTGTAAAAGAAATGGATGGAAATAAAGACCAAGCTCTAGAAGCATGGAGAACAACACTGCAGGAGAAATGCTCCATCAGCTGGGGATGTGGCTTCACACTACGTTCCCAAAAGCAGGGAGAACATCCCTGGATAATCCGCTGGTCATTCTTGATCTCGAGTTGAGGCCAACCAGTTGCACAGTCCTTGCGGCTGCTCAGCGTTTGCTTTCTGCTTTAGTGGCCTATGTATAGTTGACAGCAGGAAAGCTGCTGCTGCACAAAGTAACTCCTATCCATATTTTCTGTAATGGGAATTTCAGCTTTACAGTATCGGGCACCACTTATTTCCTCTAACTGTTTTATGAAACACTGGAACAATAAACTCATAATAAGACTTTTTGCTGTCATCAGTTTAGGTTCCTGTATGAAAATTAAGGTCTTGCTGAAAACCACATTACTCAACCACTTAAGAAAGGCTGAAATAATTAAAAATGTTTGTAGCAAAATTAACATTCTTCCTTCAGGAAAGCACTGGAAGACAAGGAAGCGGAGACAGAAGAGTAAGAATATGAATAGGGGAGACCTATCAATAGAAACCAGAACTAGGATCACAGCAGCAACAGTAACAGTGTGAGAAGATCCTTCCCAGCTCGATGAGGCACAGTAATTGTGCAGATGCTCGGGTGCTGCAGGAGAACACGGCTCTCAAACTCCAAGAGATCTGTGTTCCTTCCACCAACCAAGGATGGACCAGCATCTCCAACTGCAATAAGCACTCATGTTCAGTTTCAAGAATGTGTGTTAATCAAGGGACAAATCTGTCATTCTCCACAACATTATTGTAAAAAAAAAAAAAAGATATTATTTTCTATTATCTAAACTAAGCCTAGGAAATTCATTCAACTCTTTCTCTGTTTGAACAGAGTCCCAGCTACGTGAGATTAGAAATTTTAAAGAAAAATGCAAATTTACCTGTGCTAATAAATAAAGTAGAAGGAATTCCATGTGTTATACCTAAGACTTGGAAGTGTACTGGAAAGAAAAGGCAGAATCAACATTATGAACATCTTGTTCACATAACGAGAACCACAGGCTTGTGCTTCGGTCACTCTGGAGACATAGGAAATACGAGTATGTTCCCTCCATAAGACAATTTGTTGTGGCATTGTCAAAATTATCTAAGGATCCAATCTTGGTCATAGGAAAAAACAAACATTAGGAATATTCCTCCTGAGAGCTGGCCCACAGCCAGGATTTCTGAAAAACTCAGTCACAAAGAGTCCACTCAAAATCCCCACTTAATCTTTTCACAGGTGGCAACATTTTCCACTTGTCAAGCAAAAAATACGCTTCATTAACAAGGGAAAAAACTTGTCCATCTGTGAATCTAAAGACTTCCACTAAGTAGTATGCATACATACACAAAGAGTCTCCTCCAACTGGCCTTGAAAGTCTCAGGACTCCAAAACTAAGACTTGAAGGAAGTTTCAAACATCTCCTTTTTCATCTGGTGTATTCTTGATATGAAATCCTTGTTTTGACAGGTGTCTGCAATTATTAATCTGGTTCCATGCATAACAGCAGCTTCTCAGGACTATCTGTAGATGTCACTGCAGTTATTATCAGCATTTCCAGTTTATGATCTGACCTTTTCCTGGAGGAAGAAGCTCTCTCAGCCTTCGAAGAAAAAAGTTAATGGGGAGGTTGTTCTACCAGAAATAGGGGCTTCATCTCCTGTAGGAAGTACTACGGCCTTCTGTGAAATCCTCCTAGGCCTCTTTTCTACTCAACTATGGAAATGAACCCCAGAAAACTTTGCATGGCCAGGGAATGAATTCTAGGATATGAAATCAGTCTGAAGTCTGCAAAGGTAAAAAAATACCTCAACATTTCTCTCCCCGAACATTGTCATCAGTCAGAAAACAAAAGAGAAGCCAAGATCATTTTCCAGGGGAGTACATAGAAGAGATGATTGATGAGAATGTGTCTAAGCCATGTCAAAGTAGTCCAGTGGAAGAGCCAGCCATTGGCATCTTAATTCATTAAATGGGAAAAGAGTTCCCTGACTTAACTGAATGCTGAACTGTGAATGCAAAATGTGAGGCGTTTTGCTTTATTTGATATATACTTGCACCTCTATTCATACAAACCTCCATATTGGATTTTCCTGTGGTGGGTTTTTTGGGGTGTTTTTGGTTGGTTGGTTGGTTGGTTTGGGGTTTTTCATAGGCAACTGGCAATATTCTGGAGTTCATGCAATTTCAGCATATTCCTCAATACTGAAATGTTAACTGCATAAAAAATTTATACACAGATTTCTCTGAGCTGACAGTCCTTCAAGGAAACTGGCCTTTGCTTGCCTCCGGGGTAGCCACAGCTCTACATGTTTGCTCTTTTGTTTGGTGATGATGTGACATCTTTGAGACTTGTTAAATTCAGTGTCATAGGTGAGCAAGGCCCATTTGTAGAATTGAATGAGACAGAAAGGCATTTCCTAAAGTGGGGGTTTCTATACTTACCTCAAGTTTCACTTACAGCTACTTGTAAATTGTAGGAACCTTGAAGAAAACAAAACATCGAATTTTCCACTGGACTTGTCTCCATTTTGCAAACAAATTTAACATAGCCCACATGTATGTCCAGCCTGTGGAATATGGAGAGGCTTGAGGGGCTCCAAGCTGCCGGAACAGTCATCGCTTATGTTCACACTTGAAGATCTAAAATCCATCCTGGTAGGTCCTACCCAAAACACAAGACAAGAAAGCAAGTTAAAGTTTGCAAGACCTACTATGCAAGAAAGC
Source organism: Scolopax mira (assembly GCA_004320125.1). Taxonomy (NCBI): domain Eukaryota; kingdom Metazoa; phylum Chordata; class Aves; order Charadriiformes; family Scolopacidae; genus Scolopax; species Scolopax mira. Next base: position 15,286 of record BJBW01003088.1, read on the forward strand.
AATTCAGTTCACAATTCTCGGGAACAGTCTTTAATCTAACAATATGCTAACTTAATATTTTAAAAGGCAAAAATAGGATGACATTCATAAGAGTCCCTTGAATGTCATTCCATTTCAGTATTAATTTCTTACGGCCAGGGCCTTGTTCTCCCCACCTCGGGCAGGGCTTAGGCACCTCGTTTACAGGACAGTCTAACTCCAGCCACAACTAAAGTCAATTGGAGTTTCCTGTTGGAATCCCCATGTGCCTGTGCAGAAACTCCCAGTCGTATTTTAAAATGCCCTGATGTGGTGAAATGAGCGCGTGAGGTCACTGAGGAGGGGACATCCTCAGAGCCTGAGGATACTATTTTGGCACTATCCCATTCATTTACAGCACACACCAAAATGCTGTCACTCTGTTACCTTCCTGCTGGTACCACATCTGCTTCCCTGGGTGACACTGGTACTTCCTCACTGCCGATTCTGCCTGCTTCTCTGTCCCACTCCTCTCCTGCTTCTGGATGGGTAATACCCAAGATGTGCCTCTGGCTCAGTTTAGATTCCAGAAAGCTTTGTAGTTTTGGGGACACAGGCTCTTGCTTGCATTTAACACCATGAAGGGGATTCTATATCACCTCCTATTTTCAAGTAACTTTCTTCCCAAACTACAGAATAATGATAGGAATTACAGAACAGGCTGATGCAGAGGCAGTGACAGGAATTACTCAGTCCTACACTTAAACAGAAATTGAAGATTCTAGCTTCTACAGAAGTAAATTGCCAGTATTAATTATTTAGTTCTGTCCCTGAATACTGCATTTCTACCTACAAGAATTGACAGGCTTTCCCCTGAAAAACATTCTCTCTCCTTTTCCCATACTCTTGTCGCTATTCTCTTAACAACAATGCTTGTGTAAACAGGCATTTCCAGGTCTTTAAGCCCTTTATCCCTCCTCGACGGGTTTTACAGCAGTAAGAAATCCATTTTGTGAGCCATAGGTGAACTGTTCTCAGTATCGATCTCTCTCCACTTTTTTTTATTATCTATGTTATGAGAGCACTTTGGAGCTCTGGTCGTGGACCAGCATCCCACTGCTGTAAGTGCTGCATAAATACAAAAGCAAAAAGTATGCTTGGAAGTTCTCAGGGCTAAATTCTGAATGAAAATATGCATAAATAGAAAGAGAAAAAATGGGCCCTTACAGCGTGAAATTCAGAGGCTTTGCAAAAACCTGCACTTAAGTGGATTTCATCAAGTTTTTATTTCCATACCAAAATTCCTTTTTCTATAGTGGAACTTCTCACTTTTGCAGTATTTTGTATTTTGAAATACAGCATAGTCCTAAAACTGTTGCTTTATGGTACAGTGAAGCATTTCTCACCAAATATGGGACCTCATAAATGATACCCTAGATCTGATTTTTAAATTTTTTTTAGAAGGTAAATAAGTGACAAACAATGGAGCCATTGTCCACTAAGTACTATTCTTACACCAAGAGCCTTTCATAATGACAGCAGCATCATAAAAACACTTTGATCTATGAAGGATCAAATATCTTTGTTTCCTATTAACATAACTTTCTTTCCCAATGGAGCACAGAGCATTCCTGATAATGGCACTCTATTAGGATAATTAGAAAAAGATTGTTCAGCTCTATTTCTCCCTTAGAGCTCCCTGGCAAATTTCTCCTTTTATGTCACTCAGATTTTCTACCCCAAATACCTCTGTCATAAGGAAAAAATTTAAGAGTTTCATATTTTATAGCTCAGAAGTTTAGGCTGCCAGTGTGATGTTAACCAGCCATTAACAGATTCTGAAGAAGGACCCAGAATAAAAATTAAAACATCAAACATCACCTTTCAAAAAAACTTAATTTTTTTTAATCTGAGCAAGAATTTCAATAACTATGTCATAGATCTTGTAATAAGGTAGCAGGAATGTGCCATGGGTTTATTTGCAAGGGAGGGATGAGAAAGCTTTACAGGAAAAGCTTGCCCCAAGGGATTTGTGGGTGCAATATGACCAGAAGCAGACTTCGTATGACAGATGACAGATGAAGGAAGACACTTGCTAGGAGACTATTCCCAGACATCCTATTGGAGACCTGGATTTCTTACTTTGTCTTGTCATGCAATATTCAGGCTTTTGCCTCTTCCATCAGAGATGTAGATCCGAGGTCACAGGCAGTTGGAGCCACCTGGAGAAAGTCAGTCTTTTTTCGCCAGGCACCTAGTGCCACCATGTGCCCAGGTGTGACTCACTAAGTGTGTGTGAAACACTTATTTGCCCTTTCAGTTTCTGGTCCAATGAGTCATCCCTCTTCCAGAAGGCTCAGAAGGACAATTTCAGGAAAGTCCCTGGACAGATTTTGTGAATTCTTGTGGAAAGGATGCTCCCAGGCTCTCCCACGTTGGGGTGGTGGAGACAGGCAAAAGGCTGTCAGTGGGACCCCCTTTAGCTTCAACGGTTTTCCATCCAAAATACAGCATCCTTGGTCAGCAAGATAGTTGCCAGTCATGGCAAAACATTCTGAACAGCAGAAAGGAAATAATCAATGAAGACATCACAGAATCACAGAATAATGGAATCATAGAATGATTTGGGTTGGAAGAGACCTTAATCAAGTCCCTAATTTAGTTCCAAACCCTCCTGCATGGGCAGGGACACCTGATTGCTCAGGTTGCTCAAAGCCCCATCCAACCTGGCTTTGAACACTTCCAGAGACAACACTTCGAACACTTCTCTGGGCAACCTGTTCCATGTCTCACCACTCTCACAGTAAAGAATTTTGTCCTAATATCTAATCTAAATCTACCGTCTTTCAGTTTAAAACTGTTATACCTCATCTTATCACTATACTCCCTGATATAGAGTCTCTCCCCATCTCTCCTGTAGACTCCCTTCAAGTAATGGAAGGCTGCTATAAGGTCTCCCTGGAGCCTTCTCTTCTCCAGGCTGAACAACCCCAACTCTCAGCCTGTCTTCATAGGAAAAGTTCTCCAGCCCTCTGGTCATCTTCATGGCCTTCCTCTGGACCCACTCCAACAGGTCCATGTCCTTCTTATGTTAGGGGCCCCAGAGTTGGACCCGCCAGGTGGAGTCTCAGGAGTGCAGAGTGGAGTATCAGTTTTATCAACTGATAAAACTGATCAAAGGGCTCCAGCATTATAGGAGAAAACTATCTTACCAGTCACACTGAGGAAAATGACAGCAGGAAAGCCAAAGGCATAGAAAACAGACTCAAACTAAGCAGATCTGGGACTAGGAAATCATGCACAGGGGACTCTCATGTACATACAAAAGAGTGGTCAGGAAATCAAGGCAACTTAGCGCACTGGGACTTAATTTTTTTTTGTATCTACGCATTTATTATTCTATAAAAAGCACATGTTCCTGCTTGCTTCAGCTATCTAAAAGGTAAGCTTTAAACCCAAAGTATTTGGAAGGCTGGAGATGAGACAGGGATGTTCTGAACCTGCTGCAGTGTTACAGTTCCCAACTCCAAAATCTAAAGGCAGGTGGGACACTAGAAAGTGTGCTGGAGAAACCAAGAAAATGGTCAATAAAGAAAATGGTCAAGTCCACTTTGACAGCGCTCTCCCACCCCATGTGTGCAGCCTAAATATTGCAGGCCAGCAAGCGTGCAGGTTGGAAAATTATGGCAGGGATGAATGACAAGAGACTTGCATGCCTCAGAACCAAAAACATCCTAGAACATACCAGTCTGCACACACTTCACTGCTCAGAAGGGGGTCTTCATTGCAATCACCATCACGGTTTCTATAAGCCATGTTGAAAAATAATCATGCTATTAGCAAAGCATCCCTCTTTCACCCTGCATAACTGTTTACATACTTGCTCCTTGATCACTACAGTTCTGAGAAGGTTGCCATTTCACGATGGCTCAGGGGACCTGAAAAAAGATGTGAGCTGCACTGGAGGGCTTCAGCTGCAAGAGCAGTGCCAGTGGCCCAGGTGCTGCCTCTTGCTGCCTCTAGGAAAAGGTGTCAGGATCCCATCTTTGGCAGTTTGGGCACTCAGGAATTCCAGGATCCCATCCTGGGCTATGAGCTCCACCTGAGCTCCTCTGACTCTAGAGTACCAGCTCACAACCTGACTCAGCCTCTAGTCACAGTGGCTCTGTCTGTACCATGAATTAGATGATCCAGGGATATTCTCTGGCCTCAGACACAATCCAGATCTTCACACTTACACTCCCTCCAGTCCTTCTTTCTCTCAAAATAGATTGATCTTGCCCATAAAAAATGTTGGGAGCAGTGTCTGGTCCGTGTTAATTCACCAAACACCACCTGTGACAGCTGCTGCATGGGCCAAGCCATAACTGGGAGCCCACTAACAGAATGCTGAATTGTCAGCCTGTGCTGGAATCTGTATCTTGCCTGATCACACTAATACAACCAATGTTTCTGGAGCTTCTGGAATAAATCAGATGGTTCAGGGTCTAGGTTTAGCACCTGATTGATATGTCCAGCAGATCCAGAAGCACTACATCCCAAGCAACCATGTGGATTTCTGACTTTGCTTAGAGACTTTCCAGACCATTACATTGTCTAATTGCTTATGACTTAGCAAACACAAAAAACAATTTTGGATAAGGCCCAGTAGCCCATCAGCGGATGCTTTGTGACTTGACTCCAAGTTCCTATGGACAACTCCATATGCAGCTATTTGTCCCAGTTATGATTTAGGACTTGCATTACATCAGAAAGCAGAGTGTGTACAACACGGGGAGCTCGGATCCCAGCGCTGTGCCTCCATGTTCTCCACCCAGCTACAAGTTGGGTGAGAGATGGCCAGGCTGAAACAGTTTTCATTGCTCCATTTCAACAAACGCTTTTCAAAACTTAAAGCCTCTGGGCTGCTTAGTAGAATTGGATAGAGAAAAAAAAGGCAGAAAGATATACAAACATAATAATCAAGCCAAACCTTTGATCTAGGTTGATCTGATAAAGCCCTGGCACAGGGCCTTCAAAAACAACTCAACATAGCACTCTGGAAGGATTATGCTGAACAAGTGATAAAAGCACAGGCTTTATGTTCATTGGCACTTTACAGACACTGTCCCATTCACGTGCTGATTTCAGACAAAAACATTGACTTTTTGCCTCACAGATGAATTCCACTGGTCATTTTCCTACCTCCCATCATCCAATTATAAGTCCACTTACATTATTTATGGTGAGATGTCTTTCTCTCTCCACACTATTCTCCAGACAACCCATCAGATTATAGCAGGGCTTTACAACCAGAAAACATGTGAAAGTTCCTATTCCTACTTACCAAGTCAAAACTGCTCCACTCAGAGTTGGTGCACAAGTGCCACATGCGAGTCCCCCCCCAACATTGCTCTGCTGGAGCAAACAGACCCACTATAAAAACAAGGAGCAGAAAGAGCTCTGTGCAGTCTAAACAAGACTGTTGTCCGTAACTCAATCTTTGGCTTTATTTATCCAAGTCTCCCGCATTTGACTTCTGACAATTTAGTAGAAAATATGCCATGGGTTGCTGGCTGAAAAATGTTTAAAGGCAAGAGAATCCCGCCTCTCTTTTTTTGTATCCAAGATGGAAGGGAAAAAGAAAGGGAAAATATTCTTCCATTTAGTGCCTTGTGTCGTCAACAATGATTTTTTTATATATTTGTGCTGCAGGGAGTACAGCAATACACCATGAAAACCTTCAGTTTCAGATCAGCAGGGAATGAATGCACCGCAAAGACCAACAAAATCTTCCTTATAATAAGAGCACATTTTCTCAAATTAGGCTAAGTTGGTGGGCAGGGAATGCTAAATGCTGTTGTGACTGACTGTTCCCAGTGTAGCTCATGTATCTCAAAGCCCTCACCAACATACTGGTTCCTGCATCACATCGTCATAGCCAAAACTTTCTAATGCAGGGTTGTGAGGGCAGTTCTTCTGCCTTCCTGTTCATGCTGTATCAGTACAAGAGAAAACACCATTGCTCTCCAGACCCATTCTTAGAAGTTCCCAACCACCTTTCCTCAGCCACAGTTTTCTCAAACTGATCAGAAAAGGGACTGGCCTAACTACAAGGGTCACAAACAAGAGACGGATTGACAGTTGTTACGAAAATAAAAAGCAGATATAGAAATCAGTGAAGACTATCACAGAATCACAGAATCACAGAATCTTAGTGGTTCAGGGGGTGTTCAGGGAAGGGACCTTTGAGATCATGGAGTCCAACCACATTAAAAAACAAAACAAAAACAAAACAAAAAAAAAACAAACAAAAAAACCTTTAAAAAAAACCAAAACCCAAACATCTCAAAGAGCAAATGTTCTTTACAGATCACTTATGGCCATAATTTGCTGGGGTAGCAATGAGAATTTAATTCAAAATCATTCCCTTTTTCGAATATACAGCTCAGACTCTTTGAAGTAAGTCGCTCACTCACACAACAGCATCACTGTATTTTCTATGCTGTTTTCTGCTAGATCAGGCTCTGCTCTCTGCACTGAGAGGCTTCCTCACATTTTCTCTTTATCAGGATTTTACTGAGCTGCGATATGGTCACTTCTGCCAGTACCCCAGGTGCAGCACCACAAACTTTATGATTGGGTTTTATACTCCCGTTAACAGAGAGCAAACATACACACAGATTTTACAAGGTTAAGTTTCAGTTACAATCCATACTCCGCTGTATTATCTGCTGCTCAGGTAGGACAACAACAAATAGTAGTACACAATAAAAAAGAAAAGTAGCAGTTAACGACTATATCCAAATTTTGATCTTGGGTTCCTTGCAAACATTAAGTCACCTTACAGATAAGGATAAGATAACACCCCTGCTCTGTTCTTCAGAGCAACAGATATATGGCATGAAATACCGACCGACGCTGGAAAACAGCCCGTTTCTGCTCTCATCTCACTCCTGACCGCTCCCTAAAACCAGTGGTAGGGTGACCCCCAGTCCCAGGTGAAATGGCAGGATGTGTAAGGACATCTGCAGGTTTTAGTGTGGATTCCTCAAGTCAGACACAGTTCCATCTCTTTCTATGCACTGTAACTACCTGGATAAACTACTTGGAATTTCCATGGGATTTGAAAGACGCTGAAAAAATTTGAAGTCAATGGTGTTTATCTAACCACCCAGCTAATTAGATCTACATCTACAATTACATTGTCATCACAGAACAGAGATACAATTTGCATATCTTGTACGTTAGATGAAGTAGGTATTCAACTAACAGCGTTTGCATTAGATACATAACCCACACATTCATTTCTTGTAACCAAATTCCACCAAGACATAGATACTTACATTCAACTCACTAAGAGCCTATCTTTCAAATTTATCAGATGCAAAGACATGGCACCGCATCTAGCAAAATTATTCAAATTATTTCCTTTTGATATTCCCAGCACCAAGGAAATAAATTGCTTTACTAGCCAGGTGCTGAAAGGTAAGCTAGGTTTTAAGAAGCAACTGAAAAGGAAAATCCATACACATAGATGGACTTGCTTACGTACAGTTTGTTAAAAATTCTGTAGTCCAAAACCGATGTAAATACCACGCCGTCTCCCTGACTGGCCAAAATCAGTGTCAGTGAAACAGCCTGTGTTTTTCTGTGGATACACAAATGGTGTCCTTCAGACCAAGAGCATGAAGTTCCATTTATTCCGCAACAGTTCAGGAAGCTCATGGCTATCAGGACAAGGACAAAAGCAAAACCAAAAACAAACAAACAAACAAAAGACAGAAACCAAAGCATAGAGTCAATCAATACGAAATTTGCAAAGAGAAGTGGGACTGCAATTGGTTTGAATAGCTGACCATTTACTGGGAACCTTGTATTTGAAATCCAAAGAAATATCACCAGTGGGGTGAAGTTATATTATTGGTCAGATTGTGTTTCCACGTTCATATGGAAGAAGTCTGCTCATAACGCTAAAAAGCTGGTCAGATGACCAATGCACTCATCCCTCAGCTGAATTGGCCTATGACATAGATTTGGGTGATCAGACTTCTCACTTATTCACACAAAACAGAAACTTTGTTGCCCTGGTATTCTAAATAACATTTCATGAGCCATGAACAAAAATTACCTGTGAGGAGGAGAGGGTTTAGCCAAGATCTGACCAGTTTAAGGAGAGATGTAGGTCCATGAGCGTTCTGGAGCCTCACGGACATGAACCCATCATGCAAAGATCTAGTGATGGGCAAGTTGGGAATTAGGTTTTTTCTTCTATTAGAAAATTAATTTAAGTCCATCTTGTTAAATACTCTACTTGATAAACATAATCTATTTTGATAATTTCCAAAATCTTGTAGATGGCGTTTTTAAGGATCAAAGGAGAAACAAAACCAGGCAATGTGCAAAATTGCTAGAAAAGAGCAGAAGAACTGATAGAGGGTCAGACCAAGTGATTCTCAGGAACAACAGCTTCTGCAAGGAAGAAACTTTTTTGTTTTGTGATTATTTTCCTCCTTCAGTGATCGTTTACTTGCTTCTGATGGGCAGTTTTCTGTGTTTGCTGCCTGTTTATGGTGCATGTTTTCTATTGCTCCTCCTCACTGAAGGCCAGAGTCTTTGATATTCCTCTCTACATGAAAGGCTCCTCCATTTTAATTATTGTGTGAGAGAGTATCTCAGAGATCAGAATTTCTCTAGAAGTTTGCAGCTTACAGATTTTGAAGAATACAACTGTGATAGGAACTGCAGTGAAAATGAAGAACTTAGATATCTTAAGGCCACATCAGGACCATCAATTGCTTCCTCAAGCACGTTTCAAGTTAATTTTGCTTGATTGAGGAAACTTCAGCTCATCCATACATTGCTATCCATATGGTGCTAGGATAAATGCACTCACAGTCATTAAGTCTACTGGGATAATTGCACCTCTGTAACAATCATCATGGTTTGTAATATTAAAATAGCCCAGCTTCAAGTCTAACCACTTCTGCTTGTCTCAGGAAGTGAGATGCTTGCTACATATCTAGAGTTTGGGGCAAGGAGGTGGAGTTTGTGCCCGTTGTTTCTAGTCCTGTCACTGGGCACCACTATGAAGAACTTGGCTCCATCCTCTTTACACCCTCCTTTTGTACACATAGTATAAGATCTTTCCACAAGACTTCTTCAGGCTGAAGAGTCCCAGGTCTTGCAAGCCTTTCCTTACATGTGAGGTGCTCCAGTCCCTTAATTGTCTTTGTGGCCATTTAGTGGGCTCCAGTAGCTCTATACCTCCCTTGTACTGGGGAACCAGACTTGGGCACATCACTCTATATGTGTGGCCTCATCAGCACTGAGGAGAAAGATCACCTTCCTCAACCTGCTGGCAATGCTCTTCCTAAGGGAGTACAGGAGGCTGTTGGCCACTTCTACCACAGGGGAATTGTTGGCTCATGTTCAACTTGGTGTCCACCAGGACACCAAGTCCTTTTCTACAAAGCTGCTTTCGAGCCTGTACTGGTGCCTGGTGTTACTTCTCCCAGACATGTGACTTTGCATTTCCCTTTGTTGAACTTCACAATGTTCCTGTGGACCCGTTTCTGCAGCCTGTTACAGTCTGTCCGAATGGCAGCACAACCCTCTGGCGTATCAGCCACTCTGCACAGTTCTGTGTTGTCAGCAAACGTGCCGTGGGTATCCCCTGCCCCACCATCCAGATCGTTAATGAAGATGTTAAACAGGACTGGAGCCAGTGTTGATCCCTGGGCTACACCACTAGTGACTGACCTCCTGGTCAGTATCACCCCTGGGACCCAGCTGTTGAGCCAGTTTTCAGTCTATCTTGCAGTCCATGCTTCATCAGCATCTCTATGAGGTTAGCATCCCACTTCCCATGACTGTTTCCATGGAAGAATTCTGCATCTTTCCCCCGCATACTCCTGCGAGTCCAGCGTCCCCACTCACCCAACTTGGTGTGAAGTTGACATCATCACAACAGCTGTTAAGTAGGTTGTCAGATATGAGACAAATTGAAGTCTTTAGTATCAAATACTACAGCATCCACGTCATGTTTGTTAGTAGTGGTGGGGTTCTGATGAACAGCTGTAACACTTCTTGTAGTCTCAATATAAATCAGCACTCCAGAAAATAAAGGTAGCAGGCTATTAATTGTCAGAATGGATGAACAGGAAAAAGCATTTTTAATTGTGTAAAAAGCCCTGTTTTTTATGTGATTACATTTTTGGTATCTTTGTAGTTTTATATAACCCAACAGGAAAAACTATCAATAAATTGAAGAGTTAAGCCAAGGCTTTGCTTTCCCTCCCTTCATTCCTTGTTCAAGGCTTGTAATCTGGATAGAAAAGATAAAAAAGCTTGTCCTAGAAGCACGAAAAGGGTAAGATAAAGCATCTCAGGAATCTGCCATCAAAGCACAGAATGCAATTCATGTGGGAACAGCATTAATTCAGCACCATGAGCAGAAATAAATTGGTCATACGACCAATGACTGTTACACAGAAGCCTGGATGCTGCTGCAAAACAGCTTGATAGATATGGAGGCCAACAGCCTTAAAGCATCTCACTGGGCTTAAGAACTAGAGCTTGTAAGAGAGAGACTTTTTATGAAGGCCTATAGCGACAGGAAGGAGGAGCAACAGTTTTAAAGAGGGTAGGTTTGGGCTGGACGCATGGAAGCAATTCTTTACTGTCAGGGTAGTGAGGCACTGAAATGGGTTGCCCAGTGAAAGTTGGGGATGCCACATCCCTGGGAGTGTTCAAGGCCAAGTTGGATGAGGCTTTGAACACCTTGTCTAGCAAAAAGATGTTCCCGTTCATGGGGTCATCAGTCTAACGGAGGATTTGCATCAGATCAGAGCCATCTCCTTCCTGCACCCGCAGACACCAATTCCAAATGTTCACAGCCGATAAACCCATGGCAGTTACACAGAACAACTGTATTCCACACCAGTGTAGCCATCTCTGTCGCCCAGTACTAGCCCAGTGCTTCAGAACGGCACTACTTGAATCAATGTCAGTGTTTGCTGGTGGGTCTGCTTTCACAGCTGGAGGCAGCTTAGCTTTGAGACACCGATCAGTTGAGAACTTGGAGTAGAAATTTGCAGATGAACTGGAGAACCGAGTAAATAAAGGGAAAGGGATGTGGCAGTTTGGGTAACAGGAGAGACAAGGACCCCCAAACACAAGAAACACAATGAAAGTAGAATTAATATAATTTGATAGAAAACAAATTATTTTTAGAACAGAGAAGTTTGTAAGCCACAGTGCTAGAACTCTGTTCTGTCTCATTTACAGGAGGTCAAGTAGGGCCCCGTTGTAGTGACCTCTAATTGTAAGAGGGTAGAAACACCAGGTGTCCACCCTGTTCAGGAGAACACCAAGACTTACCGGAGGGAGCAGGGCACCTGCCCAAAGCTGAAGCTAACAGCAAGCTGGACCAAGCTTCTTGGAAGACTACGGTGTTCTTCTGAACAGCTTCCTGCTGAGCAGCAGGCCAAGAGGTGCCCAGCTGACGTCCACAGCACACCGATTGCACACTGTTGTTACAGCACTGTTCAAATTCACCTGCTTCTCATCTCATTGAAACAGTTTTTCCCATTTTGTGCCTTGGTTTCCTCAGCTTCCCATACGCCTGCAATGTGTCCCTTGAGTTTGCCAACCTCTTCGGCCCTCCCTTACAAGGTCACCCCACTGCTGCCATCATGATCAGGTGATCATTCTAGGAAACATTCTCGTGACACTGAAAATTCATGGATCTTTTTAAAGTTTTCTATATAAACACAGAACACATAATACAACCTTTCCAATCTTTCACCTGAAACAGGGCCTGTGGAATGTGAAAGGGAATCCACATCCTCCTAAGAGTTGCCAATTGCCAGTAAGTATTTCTATATAACATGCAATTTACCAACGGGCCTAGAGGAATTAATAGGTTCATCCTCAAACCCAGTGAAAAGAGGATGTATCTTGCAGAAAAAAATACTACTTTGTAGCCCAAAGCTTAACAAAAATTATACGAAAAAACAAGTCTTGGTTATTTCAGAAAGGTTAAGACCACCTTCAGCTTTTCTATCTGATTTTTTTTTACCTGAACAATTCTTTAAAACCTTTCAGCTTGCCTCCCCTTATTGCTTCATTCTGCACTTAATGTCCAACAGACCTTCACCTTGTAGCTGTGGAGAGCATATCTCTAACAAAGCTGGGTTAAAATTAAAATTTTGTGAAAAGTAAACAGTGTGCCATCCCATAGACTGATCATTGTCTTGACAAGCAACAAAGTGATTAATCTTGACTAAGATGATCTTAATGGAGAGCTTCACTGAATGTACTGAACAAAAACCAAACAATAACTTCCATTTATTTTTCTTCCTAATAAATGCAGCTCAATATTTTGTTTGTATTGTTGTGTCTTTGCAATTACTGTGCTTTCCTGTTAACTTCATTCTTGCTCTTAATCAGCTCGCATTTTGCCAGATTGACTGGAATGATCCTTTCTTCCCAGTTATTCACCATTATTGCCCATAACCTAAAGAGTACTTCCTATAGCACAGAAAAGATCACCAATTTAAAAGACTAGTACAGAGATTCATTTAATACCCTTGGTTAAATTTCATTTTTCCAGGTGATGAATTAACAAAGTTTTTGCAGACAGCAAAAACCCCACCTTGTTTGTTTCTTAATGGAAACACCTTCTTTGTCACCACCAGCACTGGGAGAGGATTCAATGCCAAGCCCAGGCCCACGGCAGCTCTGCGTTTCCCAGCAACGAGCTCTGGTCCTTGCCTGGTGAAGACAAGTGTCCGCGCTGCTCTACACAACACACGGCTTCCTCACGCTGCTTCATTCCAGCTCCTACACAGACAATTCCCATGATGATTTGCTACTTTCACATAGCATGAAGCCAAGCAAAAGTGGGTCAAGAGGCCACATATAAAGTGGGAATATTTTAATTAAAACAATATGGATCAAGGCCAGTGGAAGACAGAACATCATGGGGTTTTGGGTCCCTGCTCCTTTATCTCCATTAAGGCCGAGTACGTACAATTAATCCTTGATGAAAATTTAAAGCTTAAGGGCTCTTCAGAAAGAGACACTAGACCTTTTGTTATTAAGGTCAGTGTGCAGCAAGGCAAGAAACTTAAGAAAGTAATAGTCCAACATGTAAGACAAGCCTAAGCCAGGGAATGTGTAAGATGCCACTAAAAGTGCTGTAACTCCTGACAGTGTTAATCTCTCCTATTTTTAACAGCAGAATAGGTGAAATGCTATCACGCTACAATAAATACTGCAGGTGTTTAGGTGTTGCTGCAGGAAATTATGAACTATTATGAACTGCTTATCAACAGTTTTAAAGACAATTTTTGAAAAAGTATTTTAGCAGCACGTGTAAGCCAGCACTTACCATACTTGAAGTGTTTTATTAAAAGAATCAGATACTGCACTTTCACAGCCTACACCATTTTGAAAAAATCAGGATACCACTCTACTGCCATGAAGAAGGGGTTTGAGTCAGCTGTTGGAGAATGTGTAGTTTTACTTACTTCATAATTCATGCTTCAATACAAGTTGACTTAAGGTGCAGAATCACCCTCTATTCCCCTTGACTAAAGCCAGTATTTCCCACTTTTCCCTCCTTGAAAAGCTGCTTCATGCATAACTCCAGATAAAGTAAGGGTTTTGAAAGTTACTGGAAGTTATATGCCACAAACCACTTTGCCTCGTTCTCAAACATGATGGCGACTCATTCACTGTCTTCATGACATCTTCCTAAGTCATCTACGCAAAAGGTGCTACAGCCACCTGTTGATGCGATTTGGCAGACAGAAAAGCAGGTGGAAAGCCAACCTGACGTGAACAGCCCATCACGGGTTCCACTGTACATGTAGTGGCTTTGGAAAGGGGACATCATTTTATCAAATGAAAAAGGACAAAATATCAAGTGTGCTTTCCATTACCAAAGGTATTATTGACAGGAATAGCTGTTATGGGGCAAACATCTGTGTATGTGAGGCAAGAGGAAGAAAAGAATCCATTGTGATGTAGTTATTCTACACCCACAACAGCTGGCTCAACCATATTTGCCTATGCCTTTTGATCAAAATAACCAAAGACAGATTTATTTTTTTAAAAAGGTCAGCTTGTATTGAAAATATCTCTATAAAAACACCTGTAATACTACAAGGTAGTACTAATACAAAACAGATCAATATTAACTTTCTTTAAACTGTTAAACTTTATTATAAATTAAAATTTCTTTACAAAAAATTGCACATAATTGACCACTCTTATGTTCTGATGCACTGGCATTTGCATTAGTTTCTTTAATCTTCAAGTTTAATAGTCTCTGCCGTGAGTCCAATGCAGAAAAGGGCAGTAAGCAACCCTCTTAGAGCCTTCAAGTGCAAGAAGCATACTTGTGGCCACGGCAGTTACACTTTCCTTAAGAGCGGCTGCTTTTGTTTTAAATCCTGTAATGAAAAAGTCTCAAAAAAGGTTTAAAAAAGGAAAACCCCAAAATGGACTACTTGCTTTTTTACTGTAAACACAGCCCAGTAAATTAATCCCAAACACAGATCTCTCAGGCATCAGAGAGAGTGTCAAGTGAATCAGGAACAGCAAAACAAAGAAAACAGAAAATAAAAAGAAAACATAAAAAAATAATGTCTGTCATTTTGATTAACTATACTTACGTACATGACGTTATGAGAATCTGGCAGGGCCCAGAAGCAAGGCCAGACAGGGAGTTCATTTTTCCAGAGGAGGGTCATGTTAATTGTTTCCAGGTTGAAGGAAAGCAGATTGGAGACTTGATATGCTCAGCAATACTCATCTGCCTTACACAGATCCTAGGCATGGATCAGCCTGAAGAATCATTCAACTGATTTTGGCATTTAATAGGACTTATGGCTGACCGTACCCAGTGTTCAGTGATTCTTGCTTTCTGTTCTGTAAGTGTTTAAATTTAAAAGCTCATCTAGGCTCACTCCAACCTCTTGGCACTTGGAAACTAGTTTTCTCAGGTTATCAGTTTTACCTCCTCCTGATGCTTCAAACAAGAGTTGCTGTAAGAGATGGGGAAGCAGATATAAGATTTAGCCAGAGCTTGAGCATCACCACATCTATGGATATGGGATATGCAGAAAATTTAAATGAAACCTCAAACTGAATCATAAGGAGAAAACATTACATCTTTCCACAGTGTTGCACACAGAGGTAACTTCTGAAGGGCTCTCTGATATAAATGATGGACCTGCAAAACAAAAACAAGTATTAAAAGGCAGTGCAACTTTGTGCACTCAAAAATGAGTGATATGAAGCACAAAAATCTCATTATAATTATTAAAATATGGTTTTTTACAAAGTTTCAGAGTCAAGCATTAAATTGTTACTAGAAGCAAAGGCAAGTTTATGTCTGACCTTAATTCTGACCCTCGTATGCACATGATTAATTACATGAGGATATTCTATTTTTCTTCACAAGATTCTTGCCTCATTCATTGCACAGTATGGAACACACTCAGGGAATGAAGCAGCTTACTGAGTATTTCTCTTTCACCACTCAATATGTAGTCTCAAGGTCTTGCTTATTGCATACCATCCCAACCCTGCAATGACAATAACTGGTTCATAGGCTTTTTTCCTTCAGCATCTATCTGTGCTTTAACAATCATAAGTGTCTTTGCAACTGTCTAAAAAGAAAAAGAAATGGCTTTACCATTTTAAGGTTGGAGATAGAGGGGCAAAACATTTAATGCTAGTATTTACTCAAGTCTCCTTCAACTAGTAAACTACTGTATCGAAAGTATCAACTTTTATTAGAGAGTCATTAGGGGAGGTATTTGCTGACATTTTAAATACTTGTAACCTTTTTTACTTTTTTTTTAGCAAACCTTTACATGACCTCTGAAGGGAATAAACATCAGGTTCTCCAGGAACAGGAAATCCATAATCTGAATCACAATTCAATTTAAAAACAATATCCTACATGTTTACTAGAAAATCCAGTTATCCAGAATGCCCCCTGATTAGCATAAAAAGTTGTAAGTTCTCCCTAGATCCCAAATTAAGCCCTCCACCAAAAATCCCAACTGCCTACTTAAGACATTTTACTCCATACCATTTAGTCAGTCAGGTGGTTGCAGAAGAAAACCACAAGATTTCTTCTGGGTGTAATCCAGCTACAATATTTTATATATGCCTTCATTCTAATTGGTTCATTTTCTTTAAGGACCCTCTTTTTTATTCACTTGACGTATATTTTGCTAACCAAATAAAGCAGAGATCTTTTAAGTCACTAGTCTCACTACAGGCAGTGCCTTAAAATGTAGTCCATCTAATACAATGACTGAAGCAGGGATCTGTGACTAATTACAGATTACACCAAACCATCAATACGGAGACAGAATTAAGGTTGAATAGGCAACCGTGCCTTTGATATCTCCTAACTTTGAACTATTTGATCTTACAAACCAAATAACTATCTACTTGGGGGGTGTTCTTTTAAAGCATTCTAGGAGACAATAAAAAAGGAAAGCAAAGATTTCATATGTGAGCCTAACAATAGCCATGCTAGCCATTATGAATCAGTGAAAGCTTTTAATACTGTTTCAAAGAAAGACTAAGAGGAAAAGAAGGATGCTGAGGATCAGCCACTACAAGGATGACACAAAGCAAGATACAGCAGAGAAGTAGCTCAGAAACATCACAAGCAAGTGGTGTCACAAAACCAGGGCCCCATCATCCTTCCAACACTCAGCATCTTTCTGCTGGCAGAAGACTACTTTGAAGGTGACAGCAACAATACCAAGAAGATCCATTCAATTTGAACTGAAAAGTGACTTAGCTGTTCTCCCAAAACCCTCTTGCATTTGTATAAAGAATGATCAAAATATTTCCATCCCCAAAGCACCAGTGAGTGTTGTTCTTTTTGGAGAAAAAGAACTGATGTCTTTGGTGGGGTCAGGAACCCAAACTCTCCACATACATTGGCTTGGCAGACCCATTCTTCCAACTACTTGTAAAGATACTCGTTATCTTCCAGCACAACAATCCTTACTTCCCTCTACTGTCTTTTTTAGGTGCTACCAATTTCCTCCAGGTTAAGAGAAAAAAAAAAAAAAAGTGTGAGAATACAGCCCCCTCATCCCCTGAAATGGAAAAATATACACAAACAGTATGCACAAGTACTCATGATATAATCCATTCTACCTTGATTTTCAAAGAGATTTCTCACACTTGAGGCAAATGCTTTGGTGTTTACACATAGAATATTTCAATTACCTAGAAACCCTGGGTTTAAGACATGACTATTGTTTTGGATAAAGCCATAGTATGAAAATTCATACAGTGTTATTTAATTACTCATTTCAGTAAGCTGTGTTGACTTACTTCTCTTTGTCCCATTAGAAAGCACTCGGCAGCAATGGCTCTGAGGAAAAGAAATATATAAAAAAATATTTATTCTTGAATGATTTCAAATGCCATTGGTGGCAGAACCCTGACTGTGGAATGGAATTACAAACACCTTGAGAAGAAACTGACTGACTTCCAATGATGTTAATCTACAGTGAAAAGATAAAAATAGCCATTTTTTAAAAACAACCTTACATGACCAAGACATTTCAGTGGTTCCCCATTATGAACAAACACTGAAGAAAAAGATCAGTTCAGCATCACTGGATAATGGAGATTACTGCTATTGTGATATATAAAGGGGAGGGTAGAGAGGGGGAGACAGAAGTCAATAGTTGAATTAAAAAGGCAACCTGTAAATACATCATTCATATTTATCTGCATAATATCCATTCACATAAATTTCCCCAAGAGGGAAACTTCATTTCTCATTTTAAAGAGGTGACAGTACCTGTCTGTTGTAATGAACAGTTACTGTTTAAAGTAACGAAAGAGAGACTTCCAGTATAAGCCCAATTGCAAGGATATTTCAGATTTACCTTTGTGATGTAAACCTTATAAACAAAAGCAATATCTATGAAAACAGATGTATGACTGTTGCATTACATTTTCCAGATGGCCAGGCATGTTGGGATATTATATGTAAACATCTTGGCTTGCAGTTTCAGAATCTGAACATTGCTCTCCTCCCAGTATTGCAGAAGCAGTCTGTAAAAGGCATTCATGAGAAAGGAACACTGCTCTAATCACTGGGAACAGAAAAGCAATCAGAAGATACAAACACATTACACAAAATATATTATACCAAGAGTTGCAAGGAGGTAAAAACCCCAAGCCACCATCCACAATATTGACTGCACATGCTCCAGAACAAAATAAAAAAGTTAAGATATACTTTCAGAGAGTAAGAAGTGTCAAATCAGAGATACAACCTGGGCACTGGACAAGATCCCTTTTTAGCATGCACAACGTAACTTGTCTATCTGAAGGGAAGCTAATTAGTTTTATAGACCTGTGCGTGGAGATACTGTGGCCAGGAGATACTGTTCTGTCAGTTCTGCTCACCCATTTCATGTAGTACCAACACTGCCTAAGGAAGCTGCAAGTTCCATCTAGATAGAATTGCAACTTGGTTTAAAATGCAGCCATCCAACTTTGTGTACCAAAGGCAGGTGTGTCATCCTCTCCCCATGCCCCCAACCACACACACTTGAAATATTTCAAGTCTTGCTTTTAATTCTTTGGGGTCACTGATGATGATGAACAGTAAGTGTTTGGACAGTTTCCAAAAGGAATCAAGTATTCATGAGTTCACTGCAGCTGAACATGGCAAAACGTGGACTTTCTAATCCTGGGAGAGTACAGTTTAAAATACTGCTCAAGTAAGAATCAGTGGAATGCTTACATCAACTATTTGTTTCCCCATAAGATTATTTTTTTCCAAAATTAAGAATGGCTTATCTTTCCTAATAAACTTCAGGTTGTAGCACTGTTATACACCATTGTATCTATTTTTGTTTGTACTATGCTGGAATCATACATTTAGTAGATCATTAAGCAGCAACAAGATTTTAATAGATATCTGACATTTCTCTATACACTTCAAATTTTCATTGTTTGTACTCATCTTGTACAACACAGAGTTAATTCCTGTACAATTATATAGCCTTTCTGCAGATAGAACAGAACCCAGTCAAAAAAAAATACTGAGGTGACATCAGAAGGCACAATACGCCTCAAGCAACATGCAATAATGGAATAAGCATAGTAAAAAGCAAATCATGCATATCTTGCCCAAAAAACAGTAGTTATGTTAACTAGTGGTTTGTCTTGATCACAAGGATTTTTACATACCTCAGTGCAAGTCCAGGATTAGCAGGCATGGTAGAACAAAACCGTTCCAAGGTTTTGGAATGTTGAGATTTTGGAATGCAGCTCAAATAAAAAAGAATTACCTGTAGAATTTGAATTATAAACATTAATCCGCTTTATAGCTGTCTAATTTTGCTAAGAATAATGGAATGACAAACTATGAACACGACTAAAGTGAGCTACTGCCTACAAACTTTATCAACTACAAACCTTATCCCTCAAGGGTACAAAAATCAATTTGTGGAATAAAAAGTTAGTGTAAAGTTACTAACATCAAATATTTGAGTCCTGCAACCTGCACTTTGTGAGTAAAGAGAAATGCACTGGATGTTAGCAAAATGGGACCCAGAATTTCTATAAGCTTTATTCTGTTTAAATGCTTAACTTGTATTTACTCCTACTTCTACCTTACTACTTCTGTTTCTCAACCACTGTAATCTCTATGATCAAAACTGACAGCTTAAATATTATTTCCATCTGCCAGTGTTACAGCTTTGCAGACTCCTTTTGTTCAGCCATCTCTTCCCTCCCGTACACATTTTCTCTAGGAAAGAGGAGTTTGCCATTAACAGCTGCATCCCCAATATTAAAGGATGCCATAATAACGTTTCTCTTTGCCTTACACACCCTTTATTCAAGGATCACTGCTAGATATTCTTCTGCTCAGAACACTACTCTCCTCTGATACTTTTGTGTTTTTCTACCAATTCCTAACTCTCAGTGTTCATATACTATTGGTGCTGTATTTGAACAAGTAAATCACAGGTACCTGCTAAAAGGTCATCAGCCTCTTTAATTATAACTGTCCACAGACACATTTTTACCTTATTATGAAACTCATAATTGGTCCAATAATCAGCAGTACTAAAAGGAATTGGGTATCGTGTGGGGACTGTAACCAGACATCTGTTCACTAGGTCAGTAAAAAGCTTGAATTCTTGAACTTTGTTGTTGGATCCAACAACTTTGCTATTGATAAAAACAAGGTAACTGGAAGAAAAAAAAAAGAAAAATAGATAGTTCTGGTAGCCTTCACTTAGTAGTTTTGAGATTAATTTACGATCCTTCCTGAAGGACTTACTCCAGCCAGATGTTCTGGACCATTTCCTGCTGCATCACTGCCCCCAGAGCTGCTTCATAAGCATCCAGTGCTTCGCCAACACTTGCATGAAGAGACTGGCACAAACTGTTTATATTAAAAGTTAAAAAAAGTGTTGTATGTCATAAATGCATGTTCTTACATAGTAAGAAACAATGAAGACCTTCCCATTCTGAGATGCAATGAAAACACTTGTTATTTTCTGTTTAGGAATATTATGGACTAATCAGTCAACTTAGTGAAATGGCTAAGTCTCAGCTGCCAATAATAAGGAATAATACAGAAACCATGCAGTTTAAAATGCAACTCTTAAATTAAAATGAAATATTATGAACTGCATTTACTCTTCTAAAAAGTACCCTTTGATATCCTTATAATAGAGATGCTCTGACTGCTACAAAAGGGAGACAAGTCTTGAACTTCAGTTTAGAAAGCTCCAAAACAACAAACTTCAAAGTTTGATTAAAACCACTTGAGAAACTGTTATCAGACTGTGGCAACAAAATCAGTGTTCTGAAACAAATACAACTGGGGAACTGGGGTAGAAATATGCTGATTGTGTTGGGGGAAAAAAAATGACAAGAAGAGGGGAAAAAAAAACTACCTTAATTTTGTTCCACAGCCCCTCAAACAAACACACAGTCAGGCCAACATA
Organism: Scolopax mira; assembly: GCA_004320125.1. Taxonomy (NCBI): domain Eukaryota; kingdom Metazoa; phylum Chordata; class Aves; order Charadriiformes; family Scolopacidae; genus Scolopax; species Scolopax mira. The sequence goes on from BJBW01003088.1 coordinate 36,255, forward strand.
CAGAACCTCGCGAAAGACAGAAGTAGACGCATTTTTTGACCAAGATACAGTGAATAATCATCATTTCAAAGTTGTAAAGTTGCAGTGAAGAAAAGGCAAGACTTTCAGTAAATTGTAAAAGGAAAAAAACAGCAAACAACTTCATGAAGAGGAAGACTACAGAAACACAAAAGCTAGAGCTAAAGTTGCTACCTCACTACAGAATCCTCCTGATGAGGGTCCCATAATCCAAGTGCCTGATTCTACTCCTGCTTTCCCCAAGAACTGTAACTGAATTTGCTAGCCAATTTGCTACTCTTCCTAAAAATGTGAGTGCCTACGTCTATGCGCACACATACACATGGATACCCACACACACAGTGATCCTTCAAAGTAAAACATTGTTCCTTGAGCTTTGAGGCTTTGCTGATTTCAATCTGACTGTTTTCACTTGGCAACAAGTCAACTTTTGTCTTCTGTTCTCTGTACCCAAAATAAGGACAGACAGATACATAGGCTCAAATATCTAGGCACCTATTGTAGCAAAACTCAACCACAAAAACATTCAATTACTTGCTCTAAAGTGTCTACCTCAAGTGTCTAAGACTTTCTGCTGTGCAAGTACTAAACTTAAACTTTTAAAGAGGTATTTTCTAAACAATAATTTATTTTAATTGTTATTAATGGACAATATCAAAAGAAAATGTTAAAATACCTTAATCTAAACATTATATTTTTCATTTTCTTAAAAAAAAATAAATCATACTTTTCACCTGTTTGTAAGTTGTTCTGTAAGCAGCAGTGCTGAAATTCTGAGGAGTCCTCACTCAGTATATGAAGCATTATCATCTTTACCCCTTTACTCATCTGAAAAGCCAAATATCTACTTAAAGGATTGACAGACCCAGACCATGAGGTGATAAACTTCCTAAACAGCTTCAGTCAGCATCTCAGTAACCACAGTTATACTAGTATAAGTTAGAGATGGCTAGTACTTTAGCACTTGCCAATCCTGGATATTGCTGCTATCAAAAGGAATAGTGGAAGAAAAAAGAAAAAAGATGGTATATACATGACAATTATCTGTCATCTTCGCAGTCTCTTGCAGAGGAAAAGGTCAATTTGCTGTATTACTTAGCTACAGAGGGGCGTCTGGCTAGTTCCAACGTTATAGCCTGCTGAATGTAGCTCCATAAATAGCTGGGACAGTGTGTCAAGAAAGTTGGGGAGACAAGGGCTAAACAAAGTTCAGTGTGGGGGATGACTGTAAAATAAAAGGGAGATAACAGAAATCCAGAAAAAAGGACAACACTACTAGCAGTAGCAACCTAAACCAAAAGTAAAAAAAAAAAAAAAAAACAAAAATCATTTTGTGAGATGAACACACTTGTTAGTGTTCCCATAGGGCAGAATTTCTGAAAGATTTCTCAGGTGGTGAATTTTAACTGATGTGCAATTCACAGTTCCATAAAATTGTCTCTGTTGTGCAGCAGGCAGGTTCTCTAAGGCCTGGCAGGTCATTTATTGAAAGAACCTAAAGTGATATGCCCTCAGGCAAATGAACTTTTGAAAATGCAATTTGCACAAACCCAAGAGCTGTTATTTAGAAATACTTTTTAGATAGTCTAGTGTTATTTAGATAGTCTCACCAGTATATCTGCCACAGATAGGGGATTTGTTGGTTTACAGCATCATCTGTAAGATGTTCTTTATAGAGAGGTGATGTAAATTCAATTGGCATTGGAAAATTCAAGAGATATCTAAAAGAGAAAGTAGTATTAAATGAGAATATCCCTCTAACATGCAAGAGACCTACCTGGATATAACAGTTTTTTCACATGACATATTTAAAAAAAGATGCATTTTTTCTAGATATTATTTATACAGAAAGCATTACATAGAAGTGGTTTATACAGAAAGCATTTACTCCATCATTATATACTATGTTAAATGTTCCTTTATATATCAGACTCCCTCCCACCCAAAAATGCATTAAGTAGGGTAGAATCTACCCATAGTCAGTTAAGCAGCACTGCATTCCTGTAAACAGTAACGTAAACAGATGTAAACATGAGTAAAATATAACACCTTACTAAGAGGAAAAAAACCCAAACCTTTCAAAGCCTCATCTGCACAAGCTTTAGCACAGAAGGTCTTCCTTTGAAGGCCTTCAGAGGCACCTACTTTGACTATAGGAAACTTGTGTAATTCAGAACTTCATTAAGTCTCTCAATGAGGTGCTGAAATTCAAGTGGAAAATCAGCAGGCTTAATACAAACCTGTGCCTCTTCAGCAACAGTAGCCTGCTGATTAATAGTATGCTGGACCTCCGGATTGAGGTCTTTTTCAAGTGTTTTGAGAATAAAATTTTATGCCCCTAGGTTAAAAAAAAAAAAAAACCAAAAAAACACCTCTACACCAAACCAAAACAACCTGCAAAAATTACACACAATCAATTTTAGCATACATTTGACTGATTTCCATCCCCCAAATCCAGACACTAAACTTGCTGGCTGCTTCATCTTTAACTGTTTTTGAATTTAAAATTTAGCATATATGCACAAACAACAAGTATAAACCTCATGAACTACCAAATCATCATTCACTGCTAATGCTAAAAATGGAGGAGTTTAAAAGGTCTAGATTGCCTTATTTTTCAAGAAAATATCGATATTACAGAACTCTAATTTAAAAAAATGAATTATACCTTAAAAGATCCATGGGACTGTGCTGTTGACATGTATCCTCAAAGAAAGCTGCCACAAAATCTTGCAACAGTGGAAAAATACCGCTTGACTTTTCCTGTTGGAAAAGGGGAGGTGGGTGCAAGGGAGGATGGGTATTTTTTTAAAACAGAAAAAATTAAAATCAGACATCAACCTGAAAATGACAAGAACAATTTGAGCACAATAAATAAACAAGTGGTGTGTCTGTCTCTGCAATGGTCAATTGTCATCATTCTCCCAAGAATTAATCTAATTGGGTCAGTCAGCAGGTAACAGGGAAAAGTCAAACAATATTACAGGGATTTCTGTTAACATCTATTATTGTGTAAGGATATTAACACTGGACTACAAAAATCCAAACTATAAATTCATGATTGTATGTAACTCCTTTGATTATCTTTAATCATGTCACTGATCTTGCCAATTCTATTTTTCCCCTTGATATAAAGGGGAACTAGACAGTACAAAAATATCATGAAAATTAATCAATTGGAAGTGTTTGAAGCAACACACAAAACCTGAACTTCATAAAGCCAGTAGACCGACAAAATTAGTTATGGAGTATTACCTGTGAAACAAGGAATTTACACAACTGATAAAAAATTTCTGCATTCTGAGGATTCTTCTCAAATGCTCCAATCCACACTTTGTAGGCATTGTCACTCTGCTCCATCTGCAAATACAAGGTGGCCAAACTCTCCAAGAGCTGACAGTTATTAGGGCAGAGCTCCAATAAAGATCTACAGAGTTCTGTTGCAGACTCCCACCTTAAAGAAAAGTAAAGGTAAGTTTTCAAAAAAGCAGAGTTAAGTACTCCAATTAAAAGCGTCTTGAAACAACTTACCTTTCAAGAAGTTTCAGCAAAGCTATCATGTTTATGTAGAGAGGAAAGCAGATAGCTATTCTTTTGTCAGCCTCAAGGCTTTCATCAGTACATGTTTTGACAGCATCTTCAAAACAAAAGCATAAAATAAAGTCTTTAGACCTCAAGCAATGTCAAAGTTATTTGAAGCCTTAACATAATAAAAAGTCTTATTTAACATAATGAAAAAACATAAGTGTGGAAAGATAAATTACTAAGAAAAGGAAGATGGTCATCTTTTGAAAAGCATCTTAACACTTATCACAGCACAAAGACAAGAGTCTTTCACAAGTTTCATCCCTTGTTCATTTTAAAAACAGGAAATATCCTACCAATGAAGTATTAGAGTCACTTTACAGGTAGCAGTGTACAACTGTCTTTAAAACTACACTCTAGGATTTCCAGCATAGCTGCTGAAAGCTATTGAAACAAAAACTAACAGGATATTATTTTTTTCTCAGCATAAAGCTCAATAACGAATACCCCGTATCATGGCTAGACAGCCTTCACTCCCATAGTTGGGCTATTCAATCTATCCTTTAGTATTTCCACACTGCATTACCATCTGCAGCACAGACACATTCTCAGTGGAATTCAGTGCTACTGCTGAATACTGACATTTATAAGATGCCATTTCTGGCAGCACCACAAGCCAAGAATTCTATTTCTTCTGCTACCTTCATTTTACATCTTTAAAGAAATTACACCATTTACTTAAACTTTGAATGAAGACAAACACATGGATTTCTCTACCTTCAAGCAAACAGACTTCCTTACTACACTATATTGGAAAGTAACTTTCCAATACACACATCCCACTGAGGGGGGTAGAGTAAGAGAGCGAACAACAACATAAGTTTTGCTTTATGCTTGCACAAGCCCAAGAAAACTAGCAATGTCATACTGTCACAAGCTACTGGTCTTAATTTTGATACAATATCACAGTTGAGAGAAAAAGCTATGGCTTTGAGCCACAGATGAAAAACTCAGTGTGTACATTAAGTGCCCAAGAACATGGACTTTCCTCACTGCTCTGTTCAAATCAAGATGAAATACTGTCTGTATTAATCCCAATAGCTTAACATAGTTGTCAGCAGTATTGCACTGCCTTGAAATTCCAAAAGTTGGAAGATATTTCTTGATTTACAGGAAGTGAGCAATGTATGAAGCAGTTTACTTCTTCAATCTTACCTTCAAACATAGCTAGCAGTGTATCAGGATCAGTCTTCACATCTTGAACCGTTTGCCATGGTATTAAAAATGGCTCTTTGCTCATGATCCTTGAAGGACTGACATTAGCTGGGTCATAGAACTTCACTGGGAGAATGCTGAATTCAGTTAGATGTATGTAAGCCAGCCAAGCCAAGCAACGGTCACTCACAGTAAGGCGTTCTGATATTATCTTTTCTTTTGCCGATTTTAAAGCATTCTGTAAAAGTTAAAAGAAATAAAGATTTTTAAGGTTGAAATACAACGTAAGATCTAAGAATGAGAAAGAAACAGGAAGAGTAAGTTTTAACATTTTCAAATCTTTTCCATAGAAAACACAGGAACTAATTCTTTGCGTCAATCATGACTGTATTTGGCTTATGTGAATGTGACTGTATACAAATTGTAGGCATAATTTCTAATAACAGGTTCAGAAAAACTGTAGAAGATGAGTAAACAGTAAAACATGCAACTACCAATGTTGTATATGTTCTATCCTTCTTGGACAACTACTTTCAACTATGCAATTTTCTATTGCATAGAAACAATACATTAGCTCTACAGACAACTCATCTACAACTTGGATTCAGCTTGTTACATCCTACTGGGTTTTGTGGGCTTGTGGGGTTTTTTTTGTTAACTTCTAATTGCACAGCTACTAAGTTACAGCTACCCAAGTCTACTGAGAGTACCATAATCTTCTAGGGATATTGCTTTAAAATGTGTTGGAAACATAACTGAGAACAAGGATACTGCTTCATATTTTTCTACCAGTCATATGCAAAACTAGAACAGCCCAGTTTAACTGGCAGATACCAAATAAAATCATTAAAACATGCAATTACAGAAAATCTAAACACAATTGCTCCTCAAATAGAACAGGCTCTTAAAATGGACCAGCATTTTTCTGGATAAAAGGTACTACAATCAAGACCACGCTTTCAAGGAAATGAAAGTACTTGCAAATGTAAGCAACATTCAGCAGGACATGTCCTCTAAAAGGCAAAAACCTGAAGTTTTAAAAATATTTATTCACCCTTCAGAGTATTCAAAGGGACACACTGCTACTTACTCTGAAATAGAATTTATTTAGAAATTCTCTTAAATACGGTTAAATAATCTCTCCTCAAGACCTTGAACTACATATTTCAAGTGAATATGAAAAAACCCCAAAAAAGTTTGGTTTTGCAATGATGGGAAAGGTAAAAGAAAATGACATGCTATTCCCTCTTATACACTGTATTTCTATGTCAATTTGACACAGTTCTGTCTCGCTCCATTCTTTTTCTTCATTCAAACATTCAGAGTTACATTTATCAGTCCTGCTCTATTTAGAATAGCTTTTGGATGTAGTCAGAGCATTACACTTTTCTATTTAAACTGGAGCTAGAAAAAAAAAAGCATTATAGCCTTAAACCATGCAAGTGAGAAAAATGTTTCAGGGTGTAGCGAGCAACAGGTGCCACCTGCTGTCAGGAATGAAAAAACTTGCAACTGAAACTACAGCAGCTCCAACTTTTAGTAGAGGCTGATGTCAGCACTCAATTTCTCACCTTCATCCACCACTTCTATTGACACGAACAGTCTCTTAAATTCCTTCTACAGTCACCATAAAAGTCTGAGATAAGTCCATGACTTTGGAGTTCATAGGATCAATAAAATCCAATTTAACAGTCTCCAAATTTTGGAGCAGGGCAATACTGTTAGGTAGCATTATACTATTTCTTCCCAAGAAGTACTAGTTGGAAAATTTCTGTAACAATAAACATTTGGGAACCTGAAGCATTACATTACTTGCAGGCCATTCACTGCAGAAAAGTGTTGTACAGCTTACTGGAAATCAAGAAGTAAAGAAATTCCCTAGTAATTTTTTTTAAGATGTAGTTATCCAGGCTATTAGCTACGCAAGCAAAGTAAAGTAAGTAACAAAAACCCCAAAGGTATATCCAAATTTTACAATGGGCACATTTAACACAGAAGTCTCTAGGAGAATTCCTTCAGCAAACAAGGGAAGAAACAGTTCCTCTCAAGTTGACACCATCAAGAATCACAGACAATATAAAGGTGAAGGCATGGAGACAATTCCTGGGGTGGTAACATGGAAGTTACCTGCAGCAGAACAAGAGCGTTCTGATGTCTTCCTGTATAAAGGCTTAAGTGAACTCTGTACAGGAGAGTCTCCAGCAGCTGAAAGGACACAAGATTTGGATTTTCTTCTGTCACTTCCATTAGGAACTGGAGCATCCTTCCACATACATAGTCTTTTCCATCAAAGGAATTCTCCAAATTCAAGAACTAGAGAGAAATAATTTGTATCAATAATAATAAGAATATTAGTAAAGTTTCTAAGTTACAGTCACATTAATCACAAGCTTTGCATAATGTCCTTCACCACCTTATGAACTGTATTTCCCTCCCTCACACTAAATGTTTACATTAAACCTCAGAAGTACTGTTTAAAGACTAAATATTAAATAGTCAAAGGTAAGATTTGCAAGCTGAAGTAACAAAAAATAAGAAAGGTAACAACCAGGCTGAATGTGGTGTTGAGCAACCTGGTCTAGTGGGAGGTGTACCTGCCCATGTCAGGGAGCTTAGAAGTAGATGATCTCTAAGGTCCCTTCCAACTCTAACCATACTACTGTTTTATCTCGATTTTAAATGCCTTTTGTTACCAAAGGAAAAGCGAGGATTTCTACAAATATCCTGAATGGCTTCATTTTATGAGGAACTTGAGTTTTCAGAAAGCTATAGTGGTTTTCATTTCACACTTTCCCTGCCATACATACTGGTTTTCTACAGTAGAAAAGTACACTTACATGAACACTTCACATACACTTATTTTTAACTTACTGTCCACCAGATTTGATAAGAGGGAGCATATTCCACTGCTGTTTCACACATTTCCTGTATCTCCTCCTTGGTTCCTCTTTTTGAGAAGAGTTTGAGGTAATGACACCAGATTTCAGGATTTTCTTTATTGTTCTCAAGGGCTCTAGCCAAAACATTTAAAGTAGAATCTAAACACTCAGATGATGAGCTGTAAAAATGAAAAAATTAAAAAGGCATTCACATAACTGTGTTAGTATTATGACTTGCACAATATCAAATATGAAAACAGATGGTTAGAATGCAAATGACATGGTCAAGTTTTGTTTTGTGCTGCCCTTTACCATGAAAGTTTCAAAGTTTCAGTATGTTTTCATCCTTCAAATGTTATTATTAGGTGCAGTTACCACTGCATGGAAAAATATTTTTTCTGGGAAGAGTGCCAATTCAAATAGGAGTCCAATTTAATTGAAAATGGATAAGAGTCATCTGTGACCAGAAGTCTCAAGCTGCAATCATACAAAGGCATTACATAATACGGACTAAAAAACCTAAGTAGAAATTTCAAAGGCTTATTAAAATAAGGTATTTTTGTTACATATTTAAATTTACTTTCTACAGTCTTCAAATACAAGACTTTATTTCAGACTTCTGTGCATCTCGTGCAGGTTTCCTCTGCCTCTAAACCATTAAAAAAATATTTTACTTTGAGATAACTGTCATGAGACAATAACAATAAAGTAATACAAGATTAGCTCAAATAATTGAGTACATTTCAAACCACAGAGATGAGCTTTAATTCATAAACAAAGTTCCATAAAACCACAGAAAGCTTCTGAGGCCACATTTATTCTGAAAACATATTTAGAAATTACTTTGCATAGACATTTATGAGAGGAAAAACACATGTCTCAAAATAAAATTAGTAGTTAACCATGTATAGGTCTGAACCCTTCCCAACCCCTTCTGTCACCATCACCCCTACTACACCACACAGTCTCTTTAGAATACTGAGGTGGGGAAAGGAGAAGGGGGCTAAGGCTGGTGGCTGTTTTAAGAAAAGGATGCGTTGTCTGCCATTAGATTCCGTTATACTTTCTATATATAAAGGTTTCATGCTTTTATTTAGCAAGCACACTCCTCTCACCCCACCACTTACTGGTAGCATTTTCTTTGACTACAGCCCTTTCCAGTTCTATCCCTTCTAGTGTTCAGGCAGCCATTGCTACAGCTAAACTCATCTTTTGCTACGTTCTCCTCCCTGCTTCAGCCGCTTAAGCCAGTACCTCACTATTAAAATCAAACTAAATCTCTAGAATGAATCCATCAGAACAAAATTCCTACTGAAATTATTGGCAATTATGATTGCCAATAAAAACGTGGTACCTTGCAGAAAAATTTAAAGGAACAAACTAGATGAACTTAGAAATAGAAAAGTTAAAAAATTACAGAAGAAGAAATTAAGTGCTCAACCAAACAATTTATTCAGAGATAAAACCATACAGCTGTTCTTATAATAAACACTTCTGATAGAAGTACTTCCAAACATTCCAACTATTCACTCTGCAGAGGAGAAACTGATTTGAGTTCATTGATCCACTACTTTATTGCTGGAAGTACATTAGGTTGTGCATTTTTCAAACACAAACCAACTATTTCTCCCACACTACTTTTCATCAACTTCCACTTTGAATCAGAACCTACCTAAAGATAAGCCACTAGTGTAACTTATTACTCACTAAACTGCATACAATAGGAAAGCAAATCTATTTT
>BJBW01003088.1:45706-84740 GCA_004320125.1 Scolopax mira
GCCTCCAAGTTGGAAATGTCATCAGTCTCACTTGTAAAATATCGGACATCATCTGGAGTCACCACGGCATCAAGAGCTGGAACTCTTTTTTTATGTTCTGTGGGATGGGCTGCAAATCAAAATAAAATAAGAAGAAACATACTTTTCAAAACAGAAGTGACCCACAAAATTAGAATTCGCACAAGGGGAGGCATTTATACATTTCAAGTATTGGCACTGACCAGAGCAAAATATAGTTATTTCTAGATCCTCTAAAACTTAGAACTGTGTAGTCTGTAGAAAACTGGTTATATTTCAAACATGAAGGCAAGAAATAAGTAGCAGTAAAAGGCTGCTTTTATCAACAGACACCAACTAAGGCAGTTCATTAGGTGGCATTAGGAAATAAACACATCTGACCAATAAAAAAAAAAATCATCTCAATTCAGAGTATCTAAAAAACTCTTTTTACATATTTGTTAACAAATCCTGAAGCTCCCACTTGCATGAGCCACACATGAAACTCTGTCAGGTCACTGACTGTCTAACAAGCTTCTCTAGTGTTGTTTAAATGAAGCTTTTTTTAACTCCTGACCTCGACACCAAATATTAACTGTGTTCAAATTTAAAATAACTGAACACAAAGTTTTACTACTTCATGTAGTAAATTTTCATGTAGTTTTCCATTCTGGTACAGAAAAACCATAAATTTTTAAAAATCCTCATCGTCTAAGGGCAAAGTTGACACAGTCTAGGGAAGTAGTTCCTTCCTTTTAAGAACAGGTAAGCAGAAATTCCACTTCAACTTTGTCACACATGACACTAGATATTTTTTTCCTTAAATACAACTTCAAGTCAAACTTTACCCAAAAATTTATGGAAAATAAAGTTTGCATGAAAGAAATATGAAGTTAAGAGAACTGTTAAAAGCTCTCTTTAAAGTTTTCTTAAGAACCACTTTAAAATTTAGGTGTTGAAAAGAGGCTGGAAGGTATTTTCCCCTAGTATTCTTTTTTTAATATATGCCACAATCCAGCTTACCGTATTTAATAGGTCCAACAAATTGTTCCTCTTCACTGCTGCTACTATCTAACAGGGGTTTTCTCCAGTACTTTGGTCTCCATTTCCTTTTATCTTTCCATGTTGTAAATGGAGGTGCTGTAAACAAGTAATGTAGTAGAAATTCTTTTATTTTTCTGTATACAAGATTAAATCACCTTTGCTAATAAAGATGTTAGATAAAAACATTCTGTGAGTGCAAAAAGTGTTTAAGTTTCAACACTACTTATTTAAAAATCAGTTGTGGTCAAGTATGCGAGTCACTTTTTCAAGTTGGACTCCAAAACCACTGTATTATTACCTTAAAACCAAGTCTGCTGCCTTTAATGTACTGCCTGTGATATAGCAAAATTTAAAGTACTGATATAAAAAAACCTAAGCTACAAAAAAAAAAATCTTGGTTTACAAAAATCAGAGTATTTATATAATTTTAAAAGTTTATATTGTATTTAATCTACCAAGTTACTTACTGTGACTTTTACTCTCATTGACATTGCTGGCCAGAAGAACAGCCATCTGATCCACTGACATACGATCTCTGTTTATACCAAAAAGTTTTTCAACATATTTTTCTGAAACAAGAATATTTTTGTATCTTAGGTAAGGAAATAAAATTGGATAGGTACAGCAATTTAGCACAACCTATGCCGAATTCATGAAATATGACTGCTTCAAGAGGTGTAGTCTACCTCTATAACATACTAGAACAACGAAATGAAATACTGAAAAAGTTCTGTTGGGCAACTTGCCTGTATGGCAGAGTTGTTACAGAATTCCAGTTTCACTGAAACAGACCAGTCAATAGTTACAAAAAGTGACAAATGGAGAGGGAAATACTATGTCTATTGCTCCCCAATCCCCTGAATCCTAGCAATCCTTTATTATTTTTCTGACTGGAATATTGCACGGATCAATTATTTTTTTTATCTTCCTGTAAAGACACCATGGTAACTACCCACTACAAAAGACCAAAGTTGGACAATTGCAGAAACTAATTATTTTTTTTGTATATATATAGCTGTACCTAATACTTTATTTTACATCAAAGTCCTTGCACCCAGAGCTTTTAATGAAAGCCATTCCCTTCAGAAGTGAATCTTTATGTAAAAAAAGTGAACAAAAGACTCTTAAAAACCTGTGGCAGTGCTGATCTCCTCATCAGTGCTTTTTTCTGAACAGCCAATCAGTTCTAAATTGTAAGACAGAATATCCTGAAACAGCTGCTTACGGTTAAGAGTGCAATCTTTCATGTGCTGCCTAAAACAAATAAATAAGCAATTAATATACTTATCACAGCAACAATTTGCTAAGGTTTGTAACTAGAAAGTTGATTTTAATACATATTAGGGTGAAGCATAAAGAAAATGACACCCACAAAAACTACTATTGCCTACTTTGAAATTTCTGTTGAATATGCCTGGGTCTTCTCTGAACTTAAGCCTGCATCAGTAGCTTCATTATTTCACTATAGCATTGCTCTTCAAAATATACCTCACACACTTGCTTCACACTAAAAAAACCATCTTATGTAGAACTTTCTAGTTCAGACAAAGTAGTTATAAGAATTAGCTATTACTTGGCATTTAAAAGATTCAAACTATGATTTGATGGTAGCAGTTAAGAGCTGATCCAAAAAGCTGCCTACCACCGGAAAGGGGAAAAAAAGAGCTAAAGTCCACTCCTATGATATTTTCCAGTAGTTCAAAGTTTCCGAATTGAGTTTATTCCTGAGTAATTCATACCCATTTGTTCTTGAACCAAGATTTTAAATGTACTGTGCAACGCTGTTAAACAAACTATTTTTAATATAACTTAACACCAGCTTCAAAGAAACAAATTTAGCCAGTATTTTCCCAGAAAACTATAATTCCACTACTATAATAGTTGTTTAGGTTTTATGGATTTGTTGGGGGTTTTGTTTTGTTTGTTTTTTAAGATAATCACGTAATATTTGACATATGCTTTATTTCAGTTAGCAGCATGCTACATGTCTAGTGTGCCTAACCATCACATAAGGTTCCATGACGGTCAGAAGTGTGCTGAGCTATAAAGCAAGAGGAATCCCATCTGAATTGCAAGGCAACCAAAGGGTGAAATATTCTTTAACAGTACATTACTGCTTTTCTAAATTTACATCTAAAAAGCCTCCTTTCTTCAAGGCTTCGGAGAAAAGTTTTTTTTCTTGCCAACCAAGTAAGTGCAATAGGGCATTAAAACCAATTTTATTTTCTAGAACTTGTGCATAGTATCATAAGTCTAGACCTCTTAAAGAAATTAAAAACATGCCTATTTTGGTCTTTGAGTCAAACATCTAGAAGAGAGGTTTAGTTCAAACAAAATTAAAAAAAACCAACTCACCACTGACAGTCATCATCATTACACGTGCCCGTTAAATCAAAACGGCAGAAACACTGTTTTGGCTCAATCATATTGCTGTATGTTACTGAACTGAGGTACAGTTTTTCCTTCGTCCGAAAATATGGACTAAACCTAAAACAAAACAGTGAGTTCTTGTGACAAAGCCTCCAAGGTAAGACAGTTTTATTAATACAGAAAAAGTAATTTTTTGTTTAAGTCTCATTATTCCCAAGCTCTTAATACTAACCAAACACATTGCTGACCTGTCAGTTAAGAGAAAGGTGAAAGCAGTGGGAGACAAAGGGAAGAAAACAGTACTTCTCAACCTAAACAGATTCTGCTCTAGCATTCTCTTATGCCTTAGGTGCAGAACTTCATACATAGAAACAGGAAGCAGAGTAATCATCCAGTATGGAAAGCAAACTACTGAAATAAAATTTTAGTTTAGTTCTAGAAAAATTGCACTCGTGCTCTGGTGAGCCTAAGGTCAACATCAAATAGAAGTGTAAAGAGAACCATTAGAGATTAACCTCGAAAAAATAACCAAAAAATCCACATCAGACTTTAGAACATGTAAACAAACAAAACCCAGTCTGAGCTGAACAATCTTCAGCTGAAGTTTGAATATGCCGATTTTGGCACTTCTAGCTCCTTAAGGAGTTGAAGCTATAACTTACAGTAAGTTAAAAATCAATACTTTATGATGCACCATCCATCTTTTGCTACTTAGGAATACAGAAATAAAAAACCTGAAGCAGATGGTAGGATTCAACTGGTCCAGTTTGAATTCCAGACTTTTGTTTTCTAAAAGTTAATGCATAGCAACAAAGCTCTCTTTAGTTAAAAGATGGATGTGTCAAGTTGATTGAACTTGCAGGTGCTTATTATAAGTCAAGAGGAATCACCGTGGTCATGACTCTTTCCACTGAGCAGGAACCCAATAACAGGTGATTGGCTCAATTTTGACTCTCGCAATGTAGATTCTAGCCAAATTTTAAGACATGCAAGTGAAATACACTCCTGCTGATTTTTTCCTGGATTTTAGATTGCTTCATACTGGATATAAAAATCCTGTTTTCAAATGCTTAACTACTATCTTTTAATTTAGTTATACCAAAAAACAATTCAGTTGCAGGGAGCAGTATGTAATACCATATAAGAGCAGCTTACTGCACAAAAGCAAGGGACTCCTCCATAACGTAAAGAGTAACTAAAAACATCATGTTCCCTAAACTAGACAAAGTTGTTTCAGGAGAGTCAAGTTTCTCACTGCAACTTGTCTTTCTGTAGATGCCTGGGTAACAGGGAAGAGCAGTGAAGAATACATGAATAAGAACAGGTATACAGGGAAGTCAAACAGCTGCTACAGTCTTCCTACCTGTAGGATTTAAATACTAGAAGAGGACTATGATATGGTCCAAAGGGAAACGGTTTCACTTCTGTTTGTTTGTTTTGCGATGTAACAAAATCCATGTCCACTGAAATTTCCTAGGAACAGATAAACAGATATACAGCAACTGCAATACCACCTAAGAAAAACTAAACATACGGGTTTTCTTAAGGCATTTACCTGACCACACAACTGATCTTCCTTAGGTACTATAAAGGAAGTACTTTTCATTAGGAGCTCTTTCAAGCTGTCAGCCTTAGCATAAAGCTTTTTCAGTTCATCAACATTCAACCCAAGGAACAGCTCAGGCTCCTCTGATGCTTTTTTAGAAAGTTTGGTTTTAGTTTCTTGTTTTGGAGTGTCTGTGTGTTTAAGATTTGGTTTAGTGAAAGAATTAGATTCTCTGAAAGATCTCCTTCGTTCTCTGCTTGAATTAGACATAACTTCATCATCAAAGTAGTTTTCTTCACTGTCCAAAGACAATTTATCCTGTGTAAGATCATGAAGTGATGGCTGAGGTAATGCAAATTCAGACTCCTCTTCTGCCTGAGGTGCAATATTCGATTGTTCCTTGGTTTGAAGTGCACGGGCTTCTTTCAATTTCTGAATCTTCAGAGCATATTCATACTCTAGTTGCTGTAGTCGTTTTTTCTCTAGTGCAATCAATTCTGCTGAATGCTTTTTTGGACTTGATGCAGGGGAGTTCTCCAATTTCAACATTTTGCTTGGCTGAAAAGAAAAAAATTGCCTTTATTTTCACGTTTACTGATCTAGTGACAGGAGGTAAATGAAACATGGACAAGATACTTAATTCACAGTTTAAAAAAAAAAAATGTATAAAAATGTTTAAAACTCCTGCCAAAAAACCTCAAAAACCAGCAGGAAAACTACAAAAGAGTTTGCCATAATTCAACTACTGTGTTTGCACGTTGCTAAATAAAAATTACCCTACTACATGTATGGGGCTACAACAGGAGTTCTGGCTGCATTTAAAAGGTGAGATATAAAATAAGTATACTCAATGGTGTTGAAGGAGTGAGGGAGAACACAAAAAAATTTACAAAGATATTTTAGCCTTGTTTTTCTATTTTTTTTTTCTTAAGACAGAAAGATCAGATGCTCACTTCAGCATCCTTGCTAGATACTTTTAACAGAACCGCTGATGTCTACAGACAGTAAAGTATTTCCTTCACAGGCACATAATTCCTCTTATTATTTATTTACTGGCACAGAAATATATCCCTGGCACAGAAACGCAGGCTTTGAATAGTGTTTTCTTTTAAATGCTTAATGGTTTTTCTGTTGAATTCTCAACAAATAACAGGAATTCAACAGGAAATTTCCTACAGTGCTTTTGAAACATTTTCCCGAAATCCTATTTGAACTACATTTCCTAAGAAAAATTGCTACTGCTTTTCAAGTACAGCATGCTTTAAAGGCACACAACAGACTTACTCCAAGATGATCTTGCTCCAGTTTTCGTTTCCCAATTTCCTTACTTGCTACTGCTTTTGCTCGAGCAAGTTCTTCTCCATATTTTAATGCCAGAGCTTTCTTCACTGTAACCCGTTGTTGAACTTTATGAATCTGAAAAAAAGAAAAGAAATACTACAGTAGGATGCGAACTTTCAGGTACGACCACGTAATCAGAAAATATACAGAAGTTAATTAATGATTAATTCAAAGAAGTCATATTGCCTCCAAAAAATCAGGCCTCGCATTTCAAGCTTTCCAGGAAGCTCTAGGAAACAGAAACATTTAAAAATTAAAGTTACTTGTTCCTGAAGCTTCTTGAGAAACATCTTATTAGCATTCAAGATCTTCTCTGTTGCTTGTAGCTGTTCAGCCAGTTTGTTTATCTTATTCTCAGCAATTCGAACATTCTCTCTCTTCTTGGCCTCTTGTTGCAACAAATGCTTCAAGACAGATTCATCCTTCATCAACAGAAGTCTAAAAGTAGAAGAACCACGTAACAATTTTTTTTTCCCCAAAGGAAAGTTTTTCAGATCTATCACTGCTCTTCTAAAACCCTAGTTATTTAAGAATCCTATTTCACGTATCAACAAACAGCATTTTAAGTTTCTCCAGGTAGGCTTAAACATGCATGAGACATTAAATATTGCTAGTACATACAGCCAGTTTTCAGTCTCCCCAGTTCAGCATGTCAGTATGAAAACATCCTAGTTATGAGGACAAGAGAAGGTAAGCAAGCTGTGTATCTTTAATACTGTTTTTAACATTAAGATATCCCAAACACGTATGTTCTTGCTTTCTGTTAAGTAACAGTCCAATTCTTCCTTTGGGTACATTGTACAGCTTGTAATCTGCTAATGTGTGCATTATGGCACAACATCAGAGTAATTAAATATAAAAAGCTATGCATTAAAGGAAACAAGATAAAGACTTAGGTAGATAGGTGTGAATAAAGGCAGGGCAGAACAACGTCCTTCAGTTTATGTCTGACCAGGAACCAGTTTGTTCACAAGACCACAGAGAAATAATCAAGTGGCAACAGAAGCAGAGAAGGATGCCAAGAACTTTTATTTTCTACAGTAATTTGGAAGAAGGTTGATAAACATGGAAGAGGAATGCTAACAGGTGTATAGGAAAAGCTTCAAACAGCATACCTATTCTGCAGGAACACTCATTCACTTATCCTATCAGGCATATCCCATTGAAACATGCTACTCTCAAAGTGTACTGAATAATGAAAAGCACTCATTTTTTCATATTATATATTTCATGTCTATATTAGTTAGCACAAAAGATATTCTAGTCACTAAACGTAAACACAACTGAAAACAGCTTGACAACCAAACCTTAAAAAGTTACCAAACACCACAATTCCTTTCATATAGCAATAGAATTCAAGACGACAGAAAACAATCATTTGCTGTACTTTGAATGCTAGACAGTCAAAAAGATTACAGTTTTCATCCTAAGCAAAGAAGGTATGACTTATGAGAGTGAAACACATACCTGTTTTTCTTAAGCTTTGCTTCTGCTTCTGTAACTTGTTTTGTCACTACTGCTATTCTGCCAATTCCATCAACTTCACTATCAGAATTTGCAGGGGATGAATTGTTTCTCAGTGGATCAGACTTAATTAAGCGCTGCTTTTCACGACTAAAAGAGAGAGATTAATGTTGAAGCTGCTGAACATCTTTGCTTTTAATTTCATTGTGTACTCCCAATAGTTTTAAAATCTTCAAGAAAGTAGCAGGACATGATTTCAAGTTAAAAGAAAAAAAAATTTTCCTCAACTCCAATCAACCACTGTACATCAGTTCAAATCCAAGGACTTTCTTTAGAGTCCTATTTTGTCTTACTAAAATTTAGCAGGGGGAAAACAAAAAACCCCACACACCAGAAGGTAATGGCAAGGTTTTCAAACTCAAGTTTTCCTTCCTGATACAAACAACAGGCTAGCAAAGGACTACAAATAATATACATTTTACTTTAACAATTAAACCTGGTTGTACCTGGCAATCTCTTCTTTTAAGAGTCGGTATTCTATCTTTTTATCTTCTGGTAGAGCCTCTGGAGTTCTCATTGGATCATTTTCTTTTTCTGATTTTGGAGGAGCTTTGATTTTTGAGGCCTGTACAATGAGGTTCAAGTCAATACCAGTCATGCTAGTTTAAACTAGTTTTTAACTACTATTTTTAAGAGGCATTTCAGCAAAAACTTTAAGCTGTTCAAGGCTAATCAGATCTCTTAAGCCAATACTTTTTTTGCTAGTAATTAAATATGCACCAAAGTTTAACTGGGAACAATGAAGCCAAAATATATTACAAATTCTATCTTCAGGATGCCATCTTAACCAGTAAGTCATTTTAATTAGCTTGTGCAATCCAAATTGGTAATAGCCCAGACAGGAGTAACATACTCACTCTTGCCCATTTCTGATATAATCCAGTATTTCTTGACCAAATTCTAAAGTTTAATTTCATATACAAAGTAAAATCATTCTAAAATAAGCCTATTAAATGCTGATAAAGTTTACCTCAACGTTTCTCCTTGCTTCTTTTATCATAGATTCTAGTCCTCCAAATACACTGTTAGTTGAGTTAGTCGGCTCTCCATCAGACTCACTATCATCTGAATCATTTAACGTAACCACAACAGACTTGTGTTTTGGAAGCTGTGGGGAGAATTAAGTTTTATAGCAAGAAGAAAAAGTTAGAGACAGATACAACTAAGCACATATTTACTAGAAAAGAGAAAGAAAGTTAACTCCTTTTATTAGCATGGCACATTAATTCTACATTATAAGAAAATAAGTAAGCATTTGTGTATCTCCAGTAAAAGACAGAGATACCATACTAATTTCTAATGCTGTATCACAAAAGGTACTCGCACATTTTCAATGTATTCCCAAGTAATTGCAGCATATTTATGTCTGTATGTTCATAACATACAAATTGGAAACCTTTGACTCCTATAACCTCATTAATTAATTATTTCAATTGTAATGACAATTATGATCTGCTGTTTGCAAGCAATTTTTTTAATTAACTGAGGTAACAATCAATGAAGTCTGCATTAGAAATGTGGTGACACATTATCAGAACACCCTCATCTTTCAGCCACACAGCTGAGATGCCTCTTGTCCCGCAGTTGTACTTAGCTGACCTTACAGTGAGCTGATCAGGCAGTTAAATTGGCAGAATACCAACAATATTTAAAGAACATATAAAAAAAAAAGATTAATCATTTTTTTGTCAACATCACTAACTGAAACAGATCACTGAAAATCAGATGTCTGCCAGTTCCAGCACAAAGATGGAGAAACAAGCAGACAATATAGATTAACCTCAAATGCTTGGAGTTACAGCTTGAAAAGAAGCAACTTAGTTCACATTTCTAGGACTGCTCTTCCCATCTCCCAGTGTAGGTCTGGACAATTACAGTTATATTATTAACCTTTATCTCAGGACAGGACACAAACCTCTAAGTGTCTTTTAAAGCACACACCCCACAGACCCCCCCTATGTTTTAAAGGGAAAAATACCCAGCTTCCACATTTATTTCTTATGTTCTCTTTATTATTTTCTTATTATATTATATTCTCTTTCTGGGCAGTTCTTAGAATAAGGATCATATCTACTACTCCTGCATCATATCTACTACTATTTTGGCACCACCAGAGTACAGGTAGGTGAAATTCCAGTTTATATTGGTGCAAGGCACTGGTCCTCTCATTACAAATATTCTCTTGGTGTAACTCCATGGAAACCTGAATTAATCAGGCATGGCACCCCATCATTCTCATCCCTAGATGCCTGATACACCCTTTCCCCATCACTGGCTCTTGGTATTAAGAGACCAAAACTGCCAAGCTGCTTTTGGCACAGCTGTGTAGGGTAAGCTGTCTCCAATCACCTTCCTCATTTTCCTTTAGTGGAAAAGGTGATAGAGGGGAGGATCAAAGTCAGCTTTTCCCAGGTGTAATTTTTTCATGTCATTCAGCAAAATGTTCAGCTATCAGTACAGTAACACCAGGCAACCACCATCACACTGCCTTCAGTAATTTCTACTGCAGGGGAACCACAACCTCAGCTGTAACAGCAGATCTCTCTCCATGACATTCTAAGGCATTATTTTCAATCTGTGGTGAATCAATCCCTGACTGACTGAAATTACTTTGAAAATGGGTTACAAGATGCCACTGAAAAAACAAACCAGTAGGCTACTTCATCATGCAGAGGTTCTCAATTCTACAGAAAAAAAAAATCTTAAGGTTTGTAACTAGAAAATGAAATATGCATTCATATGCATAGTGTAAGTAAAGCATACTCAAACATTCAAAAGCTACCCAGCCCTCAAAACCATGAAAATACGTTTCAAAGAAAGGAAGATTTCTGCATTTCCTTTACCTTTTTAAGGGCTTTTTTTCAGAGTAGGTCTAGTATTTAAACATGGAACACTTAAAAATGCAAGTAAATGTGAAGAAGTTTTAGAAAGGATATATGCATACCCAAATTGAACAATTACTCTGGTTATATTTAGAATTTGAAGTAGATAAGAAGATGGGTATAGAAAAAAATAATACATCCGCTTTAAGCTTAGGAGCACCATTTTCCTAAGAAAGGAAAGGAAAGTAGGCCTTAGAAAGACCAACAAAGAAATATACAGGTGTTTTTTTTATCATTACAGACCTATAGGCAAGCAAGCTGTTGGCCAGCTACAGATAGATTTGATAGTAATACAATAGCCTCAACAATGCTATACACTCCTCCAAATAGTAAAAAAAGTTTTAGAGAAAACATCCACTGACAGAAATGCAAAGGTATGAACTCAATCATACTATTCATTAGAAAATCTGCACAGGAAAGAGCTACAACAAACCAAACTTTGTAAAATGTGCAGTTAAGATCCATCCACTATATAGGGTTCACTGCCATAAACAGAACAGTAGGTTACATGGGCTTCTGGCTGGCATGAACACAGGCAATTATGTTTTTTATGACATATTTCCAATAATCCAAGGAGACTGCTGACATCACAAATCAAATGGTAGCAACACATACCTCCCATGACCATCCAAATGAAGGTCAAGTTATAGAATATGGCTTGAGCTAATATAACAAATGCTGCTGCTGCCTGAAGAGAATATTCCCTCCTGTCTTCCACCCTGACTCACAGACATGCCATCTGCCACCACTTCTGTGCTAGCTCTGATGCTCACACACTGTTCACTGAAAAAACTCAACTTCCCCTAGAAGGGAAAGTACTTTTTCCCCCCCAGGGTTAGTTTTCTCACCAGTTTAGCATGTTAAACTTAAGTTAAGCAAGAGGACTGATGCTCCAGATCCCAGTTTAAAAGAAGGGAGACACCATTTGGCCAGGAGCAGACTAAGAGCAAGACCACCACTTTTTGGCCAACAGTGATTAGGTTGGCTCGGTTACCACTGAACAGCACCCTTTGGTCTATGCTAATCTGGAAAAAAAAAAATTAAGCTATGCTTACAGTCTCATTTCAAGCGAGTGCTGGTACGTTTTGATGCTCTCTTAAGCTGTAAATTCTTACTTTGGTATCAAGTTCTTTCTAGAGGAGCATATGGATTTTCAAAGTTACTAATAATTCAAATGTTTAACTGAAACTCCACCATTCTGTGCTGTCTCACTAGAAAATCATAAATCCTTTTGCTGTTCACTTGAACTGAGGACAACTTCAACACAGTCTTGTTAACAGAAAGCACCAATATCTTCCTTACTGTGATCACTGCTCGTGGAGGCCTCGGTACTCTAACAAACTTTGTGTTTTGTACCCGTGGCTGTGACACGGTATTAATACTGACTGCAGACAGATTGCTTCTTGGCACAGACTGCAAATTATCTGGAACAGGAGGGGAAGGCGGACCACTGTTACTCGAGGTTTCCTAACAAAATAAAACAAAAATACAGTCATAAAAATACATACTATACACAGCCATTTGAAAAAACAAAAGCATAAATGAGATGGTTCTATATATGACTTGGAATTGTGACTTAGGCAGGCTACCCAAACACATCAGAAAAATCTTGCAATTCTGCAATAGTATCAAAAAAGCACACAAGAATACCCCAATTATTCATAGGTCAGCTGCAATATGTGTGACTTTTTAATGAGGTCAAAACCAATTTAAAGTTTCAAAATTACAAACTTTACTTCTTAATCCAAAAATAAAAAAACCCCACACAAACAAAACAAACCACCCCAAAACAACAAAAAGATAGAACGGTTAACCTCTCCTAAATCCTTTTGCTAGAAGGCTGAAATAAAGCATCTTGTTTCCTAACTGACAGCTGATAAATAAACAGTTTTTGCAAAAAAATAAAATCCCCACTCCCCTGAACATACTCAATTTTTAGTTTCATAATTCCTTCAGAAATAAAAGACAAGACAATTTACAATTCAAAAGGTGTTCCAGGGGTGGTTTTGGTTTCTTTTGGGGGAGCAAAAGGTGACAGAAAGTCAACAATTTTTTTTTTTTTTTTTTTTTTTTTTAAGGTCATCAAAAAGGTAGCACAAAAAGAAAGCCTGTAATCCTCACTTAGCAGGTCGTGTTTAAGTTTTGGTCAAGAGGTTTGCCATCTAGGTTTATATTCAAAAATCAAAAGAGTACCTCAGATCTGAAGGCCCGTTTGTTGGCTAGAGACTTGAGTAATTCTTCTCTTAAGAGCATCTCTTCTTCCTCTTCCTCATCTGCAAATGGAGGTTTTGGTGGCTGTTCCGGCTCTTCAGGGGGAAGAGGAGGAAGAGGTGGAGGCGGCTCAAGAGAAACACATGAAATACCCTCCATGTAAAGCTGGCTCAGAGATGGTACAGGCTGCGAGAAAAAGGAAAACAAAGATTTGAAACTTGAAAGTTACTACTACTTTAGGATTATGTAGCAGAAGTTGAGTCCTAGATTATTTCATGGTTTAAAACTAATTCAGACTACAGTAGATTTAGACCACTATCAAAGGCTGCTTCTAAACAGTGAACAATTATTCAAAGATGATGATGGATGGAAACAACAATGTTATATTTGGATATTCAAGTATAGTCAAGGCATACAAACTAAACATAAATGAGAATTCAGAAACAGAGATAGTCTAGCCAGAGAAATATGGCCCACCAAATAGGTTCACACTGCTTAAAAAAACCAGTCCTTAAACAGTTCTATGAATTTCTCTTAACTAACAAAAATTACAATTTCCTTTAGTCAAAAATTCAGAAGCTGTCATGTCAGGGAATGGCAATTTGCTTTACTAACAAGGGTAAGAATCCTACAGTGAAGAAAAGTGGTGAAGAAAGGAAAAAACCCTACACTAACTCAATTTCCATGTGGACTCTTAGGAGATCAGACAGCATATAGTCAAAACGCACAAAGTTTGAAAGAAGGACTGATGTCTGTTCCCCCTTCCCTCCCCCCCCCCAAGTTAACAAGTCAGAGGAGAAGTGATCTACATACATGGCCTAGAAATAAGAGGGGAAGTTGCCTTGCACTAACAATTACAATTATTTTTTTCTTATGTGCTTCAGGCAATTTGTTTTGCTATGAAACAACATAGCTCTAAAAACAAAGAGAAAATGGGAGACCTTCCACTAAACAGGATTTGGATCCGCAAAAAAATAGCTGAAATAAGAAGTTTCTAAAAAGCAACCACAAGTCTACCAGATAGTTCAAGGGAATTCCCAAACAGAGAATCGTATCAAAAACAGAATCTAAATTTAATCACAACTTTAGTATTAGAAATACGACACAAAATAAGAAGTCAAAATTTAGAAAAATAATGCTCCTTCCAAGGTTACTTACTGGAATTGGAGGTGGCAGGGGTAAGGAAATTGGTGGTACTGGAGGTGGATAATATCCTATTGGGCACTCAAAGAAAGGAGGCTGCACTGGAGAAGAAGCTGTAGTTAAAAAAAAAAAATAGTTATCAAGTGTAAGAAATATGGCAGGTAATTACTGAACACCAACTCATGCTTATACCTCAACTGATTTAACACAGCAGAAGGAGGAGACAAATACTTTTACTATGTGCCAATCTGAAAGATAACACCAGACACTACACAGTGCATTTATTTCTTACATATATGTATATAAATAGAGTAGTTGTCTGTCCTCCTTTTATTTCACATATGCAAGTACAGCCAAACAGTACTACTAAGGTAATGATTCTATACATGACTTGGACCTCATTTTGAAGTCCTTATTTAAGTGCTACCCCTTGTTCTTCTGTTGCACACTCCAGAGGAGAGCTGGGCTTTGTCTTCTCTATAACTGCCCACTAGGTGGTTGAAGACAGCAGCAAAAGCTTTCCTTAGCCTTCTCTTCTCAATACGAACTTGGCTCCCCTAGTCTTTTTCCATAAATCAAGTACTCCAGTCCTCACTGAACTTTATGAAAAACAGGCCTGAAACAGTTTTCCTTAGTTAAAAAGGTCCTTCAGTAGACACCTTTTAGTACATCACTATCTTTAAAGGCTGCAGTTTGCCTTCATAATTGAAAGCCACTGTGCTGACTTACATTTTACTTAATGTCCATTGGGAGACCCAGGCCCTTCTTGCAAAGTTGCTGTCTACTCAGTCAATATCCTGGGGCCCTTATTTTCTATTTAGCTGCTTGGGAATGTGAAAGAATAAACTCTACAGTACTGCAGTGAGAACAGCACAACCTTGAAGACCTTCAAAATACCATTAACGCAGAGACAAAGACATGACATTAAAACAAGACCAAATCAGCTCATCTTAAAATGTTACTTTTGTAACTGCCACATCCCAAAAGACAGAGACTTTCCCTCTAAAATGATAGCTCATTTCCTACTTTTTAACTATTTTTACCACTCATCATATAAGAAAACCAAAAATAAGGCTTACCTGGAGAGTTAGTTTCACTATCTGTATCCATAGCAACTTCATCATAATTATCATACTGATATATGCCTCCTGCACTGTCTGTAGACGGCTTGTCCAAAGACCATCTCAAGTCTGTATCTGAAGACTAAAAATACAAAAATGTGTATTTAATTTAGCTGGTCTTATGTTATTCTTTTAGAGCAAACCAATTAAAGTGAATTTTAGAAACAGACCCTTATAAGTTTGCCTTTAATTGCTTTATAAATACAATTTAGTTAGCTTGTACAAAACCAGCAAACTGAAGTTTAACTTTTATCAAATCCATTGCAGGTGGACATGACAAATAAACAGTTTTAAAACTGCATCTCTTCAGGGAGGGGAGGGTGGGGACCTGTCATGATAACACAGAAGCAATCTTTAAATACCTATTAGGTCATTATGTATCTGGTACATTGCAATGCTTATATTTCAGAAACAGTGAAAGAGATTTAAATGCTGCACTGTTTCTGTTAATCTGTCATGGCAGTTACAAAGAGTGCTTGAACCACCTTTGTTAGAAACAATACAAAACTGCATGAGGGTCATCTTCACTATGTCAAAGGTTGTGTGTTTAGTCAAAAACATGTCCTGGGTGGTCTAAGACTGACACCTCAGGTGGAGAATTCTTTTATTGTCCCAGAACGAGCTATGTACCACGGTGAAACAAGCCCAGAGGCTGTCAACCAATAAATCAGATTGTTCAAAGAACACCTAACACTGTATGGACATCAATCAATATTCCGTGAACACTGAAAATATGCAGAACAGGTAACTATGACTTCTTAGAATTTTCAGTTTTTCTCTTTCAGAGACACACAGATGTTTCAGTAGCTTTTAGAATTTCTACTGTTTATAGTTAAAACACTTTTAGCCTCAACTGTCCACTCATTATTATTATAAATGTGACTATTCTATAACACTACCTCAAATAGGAAGTCCAAATTCCCTTAGTTGCAGTTTCATTTCTCACTATAGCATCAGCAGCTCCAAGCACTTGAAGCACATAGGTGCAGCAGCTGTACTTCCACCATGCTTCCATGATGAAAGAATTAATGCTGAGGAAACACTGTCATTTTTTTGGAAATGGATGATATTTAAGGTCCCTTCCAACTCTAACCATGCTATGATTTTAAGAGCGAAATTACTCATGAAGTTAAACAACATATAATACATTTGTTACCCTGCTTCTTGATCTCCTCTTTCCTCCAACTAGCTTCATAAATCGATTGTACTGCTCTTCTTGATTTGAAAGGTCTCTAATTTTTCTGATTTCTTCTTCTCTCTTTCTTCTCTCCTCCTCCTCTTCTTGTTTCCTCTGGTCTTCCTCTTTCTGACGCCTGTCTTGTTCCTTTTGCTGCTGCATCTTCTTTGATGACTTTGTCTGTTTCCTCAACGCTTGCTTTGCTTTAAATAAAAAAATCACAAGATTAACTCTACCTTACCTAAATGAATCCCCCTTGATTCTTAAGTTTTTCAAGAATTTTGAGTAGAGGTATTGGCTTTTAGAAGAATTAAACATTCGTTGCCCAGTAAGTCACATAACATACAACTTTTTTTTATTTCAGAGGTCATGCCATTGGTACCCATTCCAGTAATATTAAATTTATTACCTGTAGCACTAGTTTTTTTTGTTGAGTGTGCTTTTGTACTGGCTTTGACTTTCTGTGTTACACTTTTCGTTTTTGTCAATTTTTCCTTGCTTTCCTTCATCACTTGTTGTTCTTTCTGCTGCCATTTTTTACTAGCAGACTGAAGTGCAAGAAGCCTAAGCTGCAATTCAGACATCTCCTCCTCGTCATCAAGCAGCTTCTTGAAAAGAAAAGAGAAGAAAGGTAAGAAAAGAAGTCAAGAAACATCATTTAAGAACTAAAAAAACTTTTTAAAAAAAGTTCTTTGAAGTCTGTCCCAAAATTTTTACCAGAAGAAAGCTTAAAAATCCTACTCTGCTGGTAAGCGTCATTCCTTAAGAATGGACTGTTTCTTTTACAGAAACATCTTTGGACCACAATTTGGAAAAAGATATCAGAATATCATAATGCAATTATGCTTCATCTGTGGAGAAATACTGTCTTACCTTTTCAGATGTACCATCTGAACTGCTAAGCTTTCGTAATGATGTTTGTTCCTTGTCTTCTGCACCTTCCAAAAGAAAAACATTATTTTTGGGCAAACTGTTTTTCATTAGACAAAGCTACATTAAAATGATGTGCAGAATTTAATCCATTCAAACATGTTTTATCAGTATCATTGGTACAGAGTGTAAAACAGGATAGCAGTTGTATATATGTATATTAATGTTGGTTAATGTGCTTTCAAACTTGGCATGTCTCAGGAAAACCACATCATCATGACGCCATAAGCCCAAGGCAAGATTTGTCATTTTTTAATAATTCTCTGTCTTCAGGTTGGCACATACTTCTCCAAGAAGCAGAGAAAAACACATTTGGAGACAAGGGGAAATGACAACTTCTTACCATCTGTTTTATGCTACCATCTCACATCAGCTGCTGTCCTAAGCATCTCAGATTCCAGTGGCAGTTATTTTGAGTAACTGTCAGTCTTTTGCAGCATTAAATATAGAGCCCAAAAACTACAGTAACACCACACTTGCTCCATTTCACACCGAATGAAAACAGGAGTTATTCTATGTAAATTAATAATAAATAGTAATGCTTTCCTGCTAAACATTAAGATGTTGATATATTTATTTAGACTGCCCAAAAGCCATATAACCATCTGATTATTACGTAATGTATAGTGTACATTCTACATAAAGTATAATGTTAATGCTGTATATTATATACTATTGTATAATTTAATAATTATAGCTAATAGCTATTAATATAATTTACAACAAAAATATAATTATATGATTTTTATATAAACATATGTTTCTATGCATCAGAGGAAGGAAATAAACATTCAAAGAAGCCTGGAGAGCTTCTCCTATATTTGCCTTTTTTCAAAGGGAGATTTCTTCCCAAAATTCAAATCATCAGAAGACAAGTTTGCACTCCTCCTAGTTCTTTACAAAACATCACATTCAAAAAAGCACTGTTTAAACTATACCAAGACCTTATACATGAAGAAAAATGGTATGTAGCAAATGCTGAAGGTCTTCCTACTTGCGTATGCACACATTTTTTAGAAGTGCACATACAAGAGGAAGAAAAATAATATTTAATACCCACATGTATCCTATAAAAGAAAAGTCAAAAGAGTTACTACTCTAAGCAAAGATGCCAACCATTCAGTTGAGAGAATTCATTCCCATTCAGAGAGAGGGCTGGTACAGTGGTTTCTGTGATACAGACAGATATATGCAGGGACATACTACACAACTAAAATGCTCTTCCAAACCAGAAGTGGACAGAGGCAAAATAAACTAATGGGCAAAAAGGGAAGGAAAGTAGGGAATACTGTAAAGCCTGCCAGAGCAGTTGAACCACAGAGAATTAATTCTTGAGACACAAACTTCCTTGAGTTTTAAGACAAGTTATTCACCTTGTATAGGTCTGGAGAACATCCACTGCACCATTTAAAAAATAAATATAAAAGGAAAAACAAATTTTGCTGATTTCCTCATATACACAGGAAACTGCTTTCAGACTGTTTTTAATGTCGTGTCTGCTTTCAGACTGTTTTTAACGTCGTACATTGAGTGGTGTGCAAAAATTAGGATGATCTTGTCATCCACACTATAGCACCCATTTTCATATGTAGCAACATCAGTGCTTGTCAGTTTTGAAGTTGGATAGTTTTTTTAAACTGTTTTACTTTTTAAATAGCTCTTTTAGTCCTGCCTTGCTGTGTTTTCATCCTGAAGGGTACTGGCTTTTCTTTCTTCTATAGTCAAGATCTGTTGGCTTTCCTCATGTCTCCCATTAAAAAAATACACTACCTCTCAAAGAATACCTGAGTCGTTTTTTTTTTTTTTTAAGTGAAGAGGAAAGACACAAGGGGCAAAAAAAAAATACTTAGAATGAAGTGGTTTGACTAGTAGCTACCATTTTTCTCTTTCAGCATCTTTATGAGCTTTGTCTTCCAAATTCTTATTCTGAAGTTATGTATAAGTCATTCTGACCTTGAGCATTCTTGTCCCATCTTTCTTTGTATTCTTACTAATTACTCACCTGCGTTCTTAATCCTTAGATTAAGTAGTAATCTTCCCACTCAAATTTGTAGTTGACACACACTGACAAATTAGCTGACACAAGATGACAAGTGATATCCACAAGAACACCCTCAACCACAGTAAACACTTACTAGAACTAGATAAAGCCTCAGAATAGGAAGTTTGAGTTCATTGCCTTGTTTTGATGCAGACGTAAGAGTAAGCTCAAGGTCTTTCACCACAGGTCAGCTGGATGCAATAACTTGTTTCTCACTAACTGGTTCATGCATATGAGCAGTTATCCTTGTTGGCCAGCAGCCCAGAACTATCTGGGCAAGATGCTCACTCTACCCTTTGGCTACATTTCTTCTACAAATCCTTTCTATTTCTGGCCCATGATATCTTCACTACTCATATATATATCAATCATAACCAAAACAATTCTGGTGAAAAATCTCTCTTGTCACACTGAAGAAAACATGTAACAAAGATGAAATGCAGAAAAAGATGTCTCCAAATGTTATCTTTTCTGCTAAAAAAATAAATCACATTTTGCTTCTAAAAAAAAAAAAAAAGAAATCAAGGGAAAACCAGAAGGAAAACTAAGTGAAAGCCAATGACTTCCGCTGCAAACTGCAATTAAAACCTTCAAGTCTTGTTCATGTGCTTTTTGCCAAACTAACACTTAGACTAAAAAAACATATTAGTTAAAAGCAAACCAAAAAATATGCTTGGGAATATTTATGTAATACAACTAATTACATAAAACAAGAATTAAGTACATTAAATCTGTAACTTAAAGTGTTTAACATTTTAATTAAAATAAAAATTTCCCTAACATCTAATAAATATGATAGACAACAGCAAGCAAAAAGAACTTTACAAGCTAAAACAACATTATAAGTATTTACCTTGGCCAGATTCTGCGACTTCAGATTTTTGTGATGACTGTTTCGTTCCTTCTTTGCCTTTTTTTAATCTGCTCCTCTCAGCTGGAGTAGGCAGTTTTTGTCTGAGGGGTTTCAGTTCAAATGCCTGAAAGCCTATAACCGGATTTTTCTCCTCAGGAGATACTTCTTTTATAGCATCCGTTGTAATACTGTCATTTTCTACAGTTACTTGGTCCTCGGTGTCCGCTGTTTTATCATCAGCTTGTTGTTCACTCTCTTCCCTGTTGCTCAAAGCCAGTCTTTCATCTTTATTAATGTGTTCAAGCTCTAATTGTATCTGCTTATACTTCAAGAGCAGATCCTCAAAACTTTCTTCCACAGAGTTCTCATTTTTAGAAGAGTAATTCTGCTTTCTAGATGGGGACCTTCCAAAAGTTTTAGCTGAATTTCTGGTCAAGAAAACTAAGGCAAGAATACGTATAACCTTAAAACAGTGGCAATATGATCACTGAAGACGGAACTATGACAAACAAAACTTAAGATCGTTCTCATATATTTTAATTTTACCTAAGGCTTGCTTTAAAAATATCCCTTAAAATATGAGCAGCATGCAAAAGATGTGTCTATTATTATATACTGACAGCTTAAATAAACATTTTCTCAATCCAACAATTTAAAATATTTGACTTAGGACAAGAATTTCATCAATTGCTAAGCCTTGTCTCTTGCTTACAGCTGCCTCCCAGAAATAACAGCTGTAATGCTGAGAAGGTTCCATATCACAAAGGGTAAATCAGACTTCCACAGTTCATAACTTGATAACCGACTCCCCATTTAACTTTTTGAAAAAGGTTAAATTCATTCTCACTTATTATATTCTTTCATAAAACACTACATCTATTCATAGCACAATTACACACTGCAATAACCGTAGCTCAACAAATGGAGGTAAGGCACTGGATAATCAACAACTGAAGGAAAAAAAAAAAAAAAGGCTAAAGACTTGCCATCAAAACATTTAAAAGAAAGTAATACTGAGATGATTGGGAACTACTAATTACTCAGAAAAGGTTGTCTATGCATGTTCCAGGGATACATTTTCTTGACAACATGTTGTCCAAGACAGGCAATGGAAATATTCTTAGGCAACTGCATCCAGGATACAAGTTCTCCCTAGCAGAGGTTCACCTTCTCTTGCCTTAACCAGACACTTAGAAAGCTAAACTATCCTGTAAAATAATCATGCCCGGGGGTAAAACTTTTAGGATACCGAGTGAGGTTTGACTCATTTGACTTTCAGTATCAACCCCGCTGTGATAACAGCTGACTAACACCCAGTTATGTGAAGTGCTTTTTCATCAATGTAATCTCTTAAAAAAATAAATGAAGTAAGTCTGAATGCAGACACACTGAATCCAGAGGAAGTTAACTTTGTCTTTGTCTTCTGATCACATCATGCATCAACAACTTGGATGTTTCACTATGCGAACTTCTAACATAAGTATGAAGAATTTTGGTATGCATCCTACGAAAACAACCTCTGTAATATCAGGGAACTTTTTTGCTACACAATGCTTTCTTAAGCTTCAGCACAAGAAGCAGAAGCTAGTAAAGATAAACTACATGAAATCTAGAAGACAAGCAAACTATAAATACGCTGAAAATATTAAGAGCTGTGTACAGTATAATGCCAAATTATTTAGTAAATTGTATTTGCCAAATTCACAGAACCACAGTTCTACTTCCAAAGAGATAACTACATTAGTTATTTCACGAGTCACAGGAAAATCTGTAGCTAATTACATGTCTTAATATCACTTATAAAAATGTCTATTGATATTTGATATTGAAATACTTCAATAGCTTATAAAGTCTGGATAATTCGATTGCTAGAGCTCCCACAATGGTATTAATCAGAAATTCTGTGTTTCTCATATGTAGGAAATTTCTTTTTATGTGTGGTTCTACACACAGAACACAAGACCACATGGTGTGCTATGAAAGGCAGGTAGGCATATCTACATTAAGACAACAGCTATTCTTCAATCAAAGAAAAACTTCAACCTACAACCCAAAAGAGACCAACTAAAGAAACTGGGGGGTTAGAAGTAAAGAAAAGCATACACTGTGAAGAGTCCGGCATTCAATGGAAACACAAACATTTTGGTCCCATATTTCAGACTCAAAGTTCCACAATTCTCTATGCAAGAATTTCTGCAGAATAACATGAAGCTCTTTCATAGTCAAAGTTGCTTGGAATTAAAAGAGAAAAACCTATTAAAGGCTAATAGCCAAAGAGAAATAACAAGAATTCTTATATTGCTCCACCATATCATTTACTTCATATATACATATACCTCTGTAAAGCATTGTGCAAAGACACTTAAAATATTTCATTTCCTGGGGGAATTCCAAATACCACTCCAGACCACAAGCCTCCTTGAACCAGTTGATATGAAGGTCTCTTCTGAAGTCACATGCCCATGAACTATGTCCCTACACCATTAATGTTAGCAACATGGAGGTACCTTAGTATTTAGGAATACTGTAATACAGACTCCTTTAAGTGGCAAGGATATGAAAATACAGAAAAGTGCTTACACCGACAGAAAATCATGGTCCTTCCTTAACAACATGATCCATAAAAAACTACCTGTCACTTATTAAAAAGCAGTAGCATTAGAACTTTCTCTATCATGTTTAAAGAGTGCATTTTAAGTACCAGAGGGGAAAAAAGAAAACCAAACACACAAAATAGCACAGAAAACCAAACTTCCTTATTTTCTGCTTTTGGTTTTACGGGAAAAATAAGGGAAGGTCAATGAGGAAGATTATAAACACACTTAAGTGACCTGCAGCTGAGGTGCAGAAAACCACATATGTAATACTAATCATTGCATAGTCTTGGGTGCTTGACAAGTCGAGTATCTGTGTTTAGGTAGCACAGACCTGTGGTAAGCTCAGAGGCACCCTATCAAACATGCCTGAGATTCCTGTCCTGCTGTGGGAAAGATCAAAGCACAGCAGTAACCCGCACCTGAGCAAATCCCCAATATATAGACAAGAGCAGCAGGTTCAAAAATTCTCTAGCAAGGATTGAGCTCCTTGGTGCCTGGGTTCCTGCTTGTGTGCCTCTGCCCAGATACTGCTTCAAAGATCCCCGGGGTTGCAAGGTTAGCGAAAATAAATGTACTCTGTGTAGTTCCTGCATCCTGCCTGTCAGCTCACTTTGAAAACAGAATTATTAGTTCCTTACTCTTTAAATAAGAGGAGGAAGGACGTTCTCCATCAGTAACTACACGCACTACAAGGACTGTTTAGGACTATCAACAGGCTTCCCCTGCAAGTTACTTATTACATAGAAAGTAACCATTTTCTGGTACTCAGAGCAACGCTCCAAATTAAGAGAGTTAAAAAATCTATTTTCCGCAGTAGAACCCTTTTGCTGTGCAACCTTGGGCAAATCAGATCTTCACTTGCTGCATCTCAAGATAAGATCCCCGAAAGAAGAGATCTTATGAAGGCTTTAGTAATGCTGTACCTTTACCAGATGAGATTAAATAAAAGCATCTCTTTGTCACCAGTTTATATATTCCATCCACATTTTAAAAAAAAAATGACATGGATAAATAATCTATCTAAAATAAAACAAGGATCCACTGAATAGCTTCCCAAGCCTTAAGTCCTGGTACAAGAAGGAAAATTCCTGTTCCTGGGATCAACCAGCAGAGTCAAGCAAACAACACACATTCTTTGACAATTGGTACGGAGGACAATAGAACACTGTAAGATTCTGAAGAATATGTTCTAAGCACTTCTCTTGCTCAGCGATTTTTACATTCACCTATGTTTTCAGTTAGGCAACAATGCCGTTACACCAACTTTCAGTACCAGGCTGCACCTAGGTTACAAGGAGCATCAGGGTTTTTTTGCTTGGTTTTTTTTTTTTAACTCCCCCTACAGCAACCCTGGAAAATTAAAGGAGCTTTTTCCATCACTTTCAGTTCCCACTCCTAAAAGGAGGTAACACTACAACTCTATTAAAACGGCCAGCTAGCCAAATCTACAATCAGAGAAGAACATTCTGTAAGGGCTGCTGGGTATGGCTTTATACAGAAACGCATACCAAATGTCCCAGTTCAACTTAGGTTTAGCTTTAGCTATATGTAACAGTCTCTGAAGGGCTAGAAGTAAAAATGAAAAAACAGTGGATCCTTCATTGCCCAATAAGGGAAATTAACAAGCTTAGGGTTTTAGGTTTACAACCGTGACACCTTAATTATATATATTAAAATTGCTGCACCAAAGGCTGACCCCGCTTCACAATACTGGCACTTCGAGCTAGAAAAGCAGTGACCTGGGATCCAATGGAATAGAGCTTTGTTTCAGGCTACGTTTTTTCCTTACAGAGGACTGATCGGCCTGGTTGCAAGCCAGGTCAGGACAGTAATCCGGATTCCCAGCAGCCTCTCCTTGAGCAGCATGGCCCTCCAGGTCACGGCCAACCCCTAGGACCGGAAGGGGAGCCTCCCTCTCCGTTATGTCTACGGGAGTCCTAGTGCCAGAGCGGAGGTAAAAGCGTCTCTTCCCAGGGACTTTCGGCCACGTAACCCGGCACTGACACACCCAGGCCGACCCCGGCAGCACGGCCTCCCCGCCTCCGCCCCCTCTCACGGCTCAAGGATACATTTTCGAGGCGAGGGCTCCCTCCAGCCCTGGCTGCTACTGAATCCGGCACCGCCTCCCCCTCCGGGCGGCCTCCCCGGCGGGTTGCCTCCCCGCTCGCCTCCGCCTCGGCTCCTGCCCCAGCGCCCTCCGCCCCTGTAGGGCCGGCCTCGGAAACGGAATCGGTCCAGCGCATTGTGGCTGCGCTCCCAGAAGGAGAGCCGGGGGCCCGTCTCGGAGTGCGAGCCCGACGGCATCCGCGGCGCCGGCATGGGCGGCGGATGGGAGCGGAACGAGTCCTTGGGCCGATACCCGCCGTGGCCG
This sequence comes from Scolopax mira, assembly GCA_004320125.1. Taxonomy (NCBI): domain Eukaryota; kingdom Metazoa; phylum Chordata; class Aves; order Charadriiformes; family Scolopacidae; genus Scolopax; species Scolopax mira. The sequence goes on from BJBW01003088.1 coordinate 70,855, forward strand.
TGCAGGTGCCCCATCTCCGGTGGGGGCTGGTGCCGCGAGCGAGGGAAGCGCCGGCCGGAGGAGGAGAGGGAGATGTCCCCGCGGAGGCCGGGAGGCGGCCTGCGCCTCGAGTAGGGCCTGCTGGTGACGAGGCCGCCACCGTGCTCGGAGCCACAGCCGCCGCCGCCACCATAGGGCCCAAAGCCATTGTTGTCATCGTCGCTGATCTCGCCGTCCTCCAGCTCCCCTTCTTCTTTTGGGGAGAGCCCGCTAGGATCCAACGCCACCGCCTCCCCGGGCGCGGCCACCGCCTCCGCGGCCGCCATGGGGCCCAGGCCAACGGTCTCGACAAGGCAGCGCCACTCCGCCCGTTTCGTTTCCTGCGCAGGGCGGCCCCGCGCCCCGCCCCTGCCCCGCCCAGCTCTCGCGAGACCCCGCCCCGTCCGTCGCCGCTCGCCAAGGGAAAATGGGACGCTGGGTGTGCTGGGTAATGTAGTTCGAAGCTGGGGGCGAGGGGCTTGTAAGGCGAGGGGGGCGGAGAAAGCCGGTATCTCAGCCTATAGCGGGGTGGCGGCGGGGGGCGGGAGCCAATGGGGGTTCGACCCGCCATGTTGGTAAAGGAGGCGAATGGAAGGGCCGCCATCTCGTTGAAGGGAAGAGAGCTAGGGAGAGGAGGATGGTGAAGCGATGCTGACCCGCAGTATGGTCAGAGCTGCTCTCTACCACAAGAGTGTTAATGGCAGGGTCCTCTAGAGCATTCATGTGGGTGCTTGTTCCGATGCGCCTCAGACCCTTTCTCCGTTGGCTGGGCCCATGTCCTGCCACTCCAGCAAAATGGCGCACAGGCTTGTAAAGAAGGAAGAGCAGCAGGTGTCTTGACAGTGAACAGCACCCTGGTGGGCACTGTTAACCCACCACCTCGCCCCCAGGAGATAAACTGGTGTTAAAATTTTCAAGAGGGAGGTTTCTGGGAAGCTCTCCCAACCTGTAACTGCTGGAAGCACAGATTAGCCCCAATGGCTTCTGTGACAGGTGTGAAAAGTAAAGCAGTTACATAAACTTAAGTCATTCATTTTAATTTTACTTCTCTAAATTTGTGTGTTCTGGTGCTACCTCATTGTCTGTTCCAGGACGCAGCCTTGTACCAGGAGGTTGCCAGGCAAGCAGCAACAGCTTTCTTGGGTAGAAGGAGAAACCTTATTTTAAACAACCTTTCAGCCTTCCCAAGTCTAATTGATGTCACCTGGAAAACTCAAAAAACTTGACTTTTAGAACTTCCAGTACAGTCCTTGAGAGTATCTTTGTAATGATTACATACATACATACATACATACTAAATGTCTTTGCAGGCTTGCCACGGTCCTAAAACTTGGAAAAAGACTGCTACCTTTCTGTGCTTTTCCTGAGGGTGAACTACAAATGTAATTCAATGAATAGGGTGTCATCAAAGCAGAAGTACCAAAAATAAAACTCAGTATCATGTTACTATTTATTTTTCTTTTCTGCGTCTCTCTCTAGGTTTTCTTTGGATCCAACAAGAATAGGGGAATAAATAATGCATATGCTTTGTAAAGTCCAAGATGTTGTGCCAAACAAATTTACTTTTCTTTGCTCAAAACAGTTTGTATCCTCTTGTTTTTACCTAACTGGACAAACTACATGACTTAGTAGGTAACATTCCAATGACTGGACTTCATACAATACTCAGGGTGGAGTAATGGAATGCATATGTTGTACCTTAAGTTTGTCTAATTTCTTCTATTTGAAACTGTGTGGATTTTATTAAGATAATTACAAGGAACAATGAAGCAACTTAAAAGTTTGCCTTTTTTCTCTTTAGGTATCCATCATACCACAGTAGTGTTTTATTTGTGTCGGTTCTATTCAAATAAATGTTATCTCTAGAAATTACACTTCATTGGTGGCCTGATACTATCCTATATGTCCCACAGTACTAAAACCATCTGCAAAGGGCCAGCAGGAATGACATAGGACCTACTGAAAACTTTCTGAAGCAGCAGCTGGAGGTCAGGCAGGTTTCTTAAACAGTGCTAGCTGCCAAAGTACCTGTCTGACAAAGAAGTTTCAATATCACTATATCTAAATTGCGGAAATTTTCCTCCCAGCAGATAATTGCTTACTTGGGCATCTCAGAGCTTTTCATGTATCTGTTCCAGTTTCCTTTGTATAATTAGATTTATTTCTAGGTGTTTATTTCTAGGTGTTTATTTCTAGGTGTTTATTTCTAGGTGTTTTCACACACCAGTAGGAAATTGGTATCAGCATCTTTTACAGTGGGAATGAAAATATTTATAAAACTGTAAGGTATTGGCAAAGAAGCAGCAGCTCTATGGGAAATTAACCACTCTACTAATTGTTACTGTATGTTTGCCTACAGTTCATCCAACAAGTGTGTTGAATTTATTCAACAATATTATATGATCTGTATTATCAATTTCTAGCTGAGATAATTAACATCTGAAAAAGAAGATCCTGAGAATCTTCCAGTGGTTTTGCATATCCCATGGTATCATATGTCCCTTCTTTTATTTCAGTCATCTGATGCTGCTTGCTTTTTTTCTCTCGTCTAATGTTATCAGGCCTGTATCATATCAATTTTATGTCCCAAATGTTTCTACAATAAACCTTTATGGAACTAAGAAACTTCAGTGCCTTTTTTTTTTAAATTCTTTTTTTTTTCCCTTGGTATTCAAACAATTATGATTTAAATACACTGGACTCTAAATAATAGGGTCTTATATTTTTTTTATTCAAGAAACCTGTGTGGTATCTTCCTAAGAAGAAAGAGGTTTATATGCAAGAAGGAGTAAGTGTAAAGAAGTTCTTATGGAACACAGTTAATGCCTTCAAAAGACCTATGAAAGTAAAAACAAGTAAAAATTAGAGGAGACAGTAAGATTAAAAATTCAAACAGAAGGCAGAGCTGCACAATGATAGATTGAAATACTTGCCTCATCAGAAGCTTAAAATCAAATAATATTTCATCGAGAGATATATCTGAGCAAATTATATTAAATGCCTGATGGAATCCTCCCTTGGTTTAGTTAAAAATACCAGATAAAAATATGAGATATTATGTAAGATTAAAATGAGATACTTTGCAGGACACTAGAAAAGTTTTTGAAATAAAAAAGTAGTCTGTAATCTCTATGTTGTATTTATACCGAGTTAATGCTAAAATAGGAATAACTCGCATTGATAAGCTCTCAGACATTCACTCAATGATGAGAAAAATCTTTTTATGACTATTTAATTATTCAATACCTATCAGTTAATATTGAAGACTTCTTTAAAATCTGGAAGATGTTAAAATGTGATTTTAGCTTTTCATCTCAGGTAATAATACTGTCTGATGGAAGAGCTGGTTCTGTGAGTTCAGTCTTTCAGTACATACAAGAAGCTTATTTTCTTTTGGAAGAGGCTTTATTTTTAGGAACATAAAATAATAGCTGCAGATAACATTGGATGGAACACACTTAGTCAAGTAGCAGCTACCTTTCTCCTGTTAGATGTTGGTAAAAAGAATGGTGGTCTCCTCTAGAGAATGTCAGTGCCCTTTCCTTCATCCCCTGACATTTACAGCTGAGGATCATGTGTTGGTACTTGAGATTCATACAATTGTTATGGTTGGAAGAGACCTTTAGGATCTTCAAGTCCAATCTAACACTGCCAAAACCACCACCAAACTATGTCCCTCGGCCCCACATCTACACATCTTTTAAATACCTCCAGGGATGGCAACTCAACCACTTCCCTGGGCAGCCTGTTCCAATGCTTGACAATACTTTCCTTGGAGAAAATTTTCAAAATATGCAACCTAAACCTTCCCTGGAACAACTTGAGGCCATTTCCTCTTGTCCTATCGCTTGTTTACAGAGTGCAACAGACAAATGGCAGCTGTCTTACTGCTCTGCTGACAAAGTGATCATCTTTTGGACTGTCACATCTTGTCATCTGCTCTTGCCTCTAGGCTTGGGTGTCAAGCAGCGTTGCTTCTGGATTTCTTCTTCATTTTCCACCTCTGTTCATTTCATGTCAGGGCGCGAGTCCCATCTGCCAGGCCAGGGTTACAGTGGTTACAGCAGTTTCCCTGCATTTCTTAATACACATTTTTACTGTGCAGGAAATTATTTGAATTAGCACGTAGAGTAAAACCAACAGCAGTAATATGAATAAAAGACCATACCATTTCTTTTTACCTAGCAACCCACCCTGAATTTTTAAATGTTTTCAAACCAGCTTCACAAGTTCCAGTTACTGGGTTGTTTTGCTTTGGCTGCCTATTTTTTAATGTGTTTGCTTAAATCACGAATGGTTTAAGAATTGGCTGGTATAGAGGCAAAACATTCTTTTCCAGTTAAAATGCATATTTCACCCTTGTAAGCCAGCATAAAGCCAAGTGTTAACCTGTTTTTAAGGGGGACCCTACAGATAGTGGTCATTTCAATCATCATTTGTTAAGGATCTGCAGTGTAATTCCCGATTTGGTTTAAATAATAGCCAATAGACCATTTTTAATGACTCTTGCCACTTATACACAGGAAGTATAATAGTCCTAATTTTTCATGCTCTTGCCTTTTCTGACACAGCATGCCTTTTCTGAAACTATTCAGAGGGGAGAGACAACTGTTGAACAGCTGGCATTATACACCCAATATAACATGATCCAAACCAGTCCTGTGGGAGCCATGAATATGCAAATGTACCACTAATGAAACAGGGTCCCAAGGAAGTATGTGGAGAAGATGATGTCAACTCACAGTTTTGTGAGTTATCAAATTAATATCTAGTGTCATTCTGAAAATTAAGAGTTTTGGTACAATTACTGTGCCACACATAGCATGTTGCATTAAATTTCAAGTAACAAGTGTTCCCCAGGGGCACCTAATCACAGGTGGCAAGAAGGAGTTGAGGCTTCATGCACATCCACAGTGGACCAATTTGGATCAGTTCTCATGTATTGTCATTGGTGATAAACTTTGACAAGAAATTTCTGCCCTCTGGGGATTCCAGACTGGTCTTTTTACTGATGAATTACGTACCATAGGAAGGGTGATGACACATTCAGTAGAGTGCTGAGGCATATTGAAACACACCCAACATTTTGAAACATCTATGCCTTTAGCATAGTGGTAAGCCACCTGAAGAAAGGTATCTTAATAGTTTATGTGGTGATATAAAGACTTTTGACTCTTGGAAGACAGAGCATCTTTATGGGTTCCATTCTGTTGATCTTGAATTGTCTGTGTGGCACCTTGGTGTAGACCAAAGTCTCCAGATTCCCATGAGTGACACATTTAGAGGCAGGTTCTGGAAGTGCTTCTTTTACCTGTGAGTGAACAGTCTTCACACATTTCATTAGAGCTTTGCAGTAATTCAACATAACATCATTGGTGTGTTTGTACCTTGCATCAATGAGGTGGCATAGTTCAGGTATCCATAATGGTTTACCGATTACAACTCTATATGGGGGTAGCAGATGCTCTTAATGTATAGTAAGGCTAATGGTAAAGCATCTGGCCATTTAGAGCCACTTTCTTCAAAAATTTTGGCCAGTCTAGTTTTTAAAACAGAATTCTTCCTTTCAACAGCTCCCCAGGGTAAATGCTGTTGGATTCCTAGGGCTTTACAGACCATCTGGACAGCTTGTCCTGTGACATGAATTCTCCGCTTGCTCTGCAGTACAAGCGTATTCCAAAATTAGGCATTCTTTCAGGAGTTTCTTGGTGACAGTAGTAGCATCCACATTTCTATATGGGCAGGCCTCTACCCATCCTGAGAACATGTTTATGATTATGAAAATGTGTTGCAGTTACAGCATTTAGGCATCTGTATAAAATCCATTTGCAAATTTACAAAGGAACCTCATGGATTTGGGTGTGCTGCAGACTTAGTTTTGACCCTTTGTGTGGTGTTATGGACCAAATAAACAGGAAAAGTGCTGCAGTGTTATTGTGCTCTTACAGAGAAATTTGGAGCAAATCAATCTGCTGCAAGTTACTAACACTACTTGCCAGTGTTAGCCACCAGGTATATGGGAGGAGAACCTGAGATGCCATCGAGGTGGCCATCTGGGGAGCACCAGAAGGAATCAAGGTGTAACTGGCAGCCCCGGCACAGCCAGGCAGCATTGTTGTCTCTCAAGGCTGGGTCCTGTAAAATCGAGAGTTCTGAAAGAGAAGCAGGCAGTGACTGCACTGTGGAAAGGTTGATGAGAGCATGTTTAAGAGCCTGCTGCCAGAAAGGTCCACTGTCTTTCCTGATTCATCAGTTAAGGCATATTCTTGCACGATATCCTCATAAAGAAAAATATGAGTTTAGCATTTTACTATTGCTAAAAGAGAGGGTTATAATAATGCTAGCAGAAGAGCTTCAGTGTAGCATCTGTTTCAAATAGGAATGTCAGATGTTAAGAACTTCAGCTGTTTTCAGATTTGTCTACAGTTGTGCAGAGCCCCAAAGGTGACGGGAAATCAGTGAAACACTGATTGCTCAGGGGGGACGAATGCTCTGGCACAGAGGCAAGAGCCAGTACAACATGTTCTGCAGTTGGTGCCAAAGGGATGGTTGGCAATGAACAGGCTTCCGGATCTTTGGTGGAAGTACAGAGAGCACACCAGGCATCTGGATGCCCTGTGGAGACATGGGGATAGAACAAGGACCCATCTACAAAAAGGATTATGACTGGCTTCTGTAGGGGAACATCTCTGAGATCGTGGAGGGGCACCAGGGGTTGTTCTGTGACAGAAAGACAGTCATGGTGGTCTCCATCAGCAGGGGCAGGATGGAATGCTACAGGGTTAAGGACAGAGCAGCAAGAAGAAAGTTTGGCTGATGACAGGAGTCATTTTTATTGGAAAACATGTTTGTGCAAGTTGGAAATATGTTGTATTTTCTCTTTTTAAGGGAGGGCTGTAACAGGGTGGGGAACAGCAACAGTTAGGGCATGACACAGGACTAGAGTATCTGGGGGGAGAGCCTAAATCAAAAAAACAGCAGCAATGACTTGATATTCTGTGATTTCTTTTGTTTGGGTTTTGTTTTGTTTTTTCCATTGGGTGTCTTTTCATGTCAGCTGAAAAAGACATCCCATTGGACCTGGGCCACCAGGTTGCCTGAGTATTTATACTATTAAACATATCAACAAGGGAGCCAGAATTTCAAATATTAATGCCTTACAAAAGTTATATTTAAAAAAAAAAAAAAGGAGTATGCATATTAATTCTCAGTTGGTAGCTGTGAAAAGTGCTAGGATTGCAGTCCTGGAGACTTAAACCGATGTGTGACACAACCCCCAGTGCCAGACAGTTTTTTCAGCTTTTCTCACACCACTTCACTGTTATTCTTCAGACTAATCTGAACTTTGAATATGTAGGGAAATTAAAGAATGTGAAGTATTTTGTCCAGCTCCAAACATCTTTTCTTCAGGAAAGCTCAGGAACCTTAACTCAACAAGAGAACAGAACAAGAGAATGCACAGGCCATGATTTAAAGCACTGAGGGCTAATATTTGACTTTATCTGTGCTGCTAAATAAGTAGGCTTGGGTCCAGTCCCTGGCTTCAAGGCCAAGTGGTGCTTAGGACTAGCCCCCTCTCTAGGGACCTCCTAGGAAACAGCCAGTTGGAGCAGCCCAAGTGCAGCTGGAGAGTTAGTTTACAATGAAGCAGCATTGACGGTCCTATTTATTTATTTAGCAGTATAAATTTATCGCCAAGATCTTCTCTTAATTAATGGAGAAATAAAAATTTCTCTATCAGTTGTTTCAGTTCATCTAATACCAACTGACTTCCGAGGGGGGAACACATAACAGAAATCTTGTGTTATTTAATAAAAGGAGAATGGCTTCCATAGGCTGAACTTAACTTTATATATAGAACACAAGTGTCCTAAGACAATGAATCTGTGAACACCATACCCTTAGCCACCTCTGCAAAAGTGCTAGTACCTTACATCAGCCAATAGCTACCAATGGCCTGACTGCTGTACAGAGAACTTTTCATTACTACTTGTCTTTTGTATCTGAGCATTTTCTAGGGAAAACTGTAATATCAGGTTTCAGAAAAAAAAAAAATCAGAAGCTTTTCTGTGTGGCAGTACTGACTCTGGAAGAGTTCTCAAGCTCCACATTTGCAAGAGAGAAATCTAAAGTCTTTAACAAAAGTTTGAATTTTTAAGGAAAAAAAAAAAGGGGGTTTTTTTTTGCTCACAAAGGCTGGAACAGCTCCAGCTTGCCTAAAGCTTACAATGGATGGATTACAAATCAATAGACATAATAGACATAATAGAAATTAAACATATAAGATGGTTTTTTGATAGTTGAACAGACTTACTTGAGTGGGAAGCTCAAGTAATTAACCTAAAAGCAGGCTGGATGAAGTCTCAAGACACAAGAACGCAAAGTATATCCAAAAATCATGATCCATTCAACTGAAATCATGGATGTTAAAAATACTCACTTTTTATTTGTCTTCAGATTTCTCCTGAGAAGATTTTGTTTGAATCCAGTTCATTCTCCCTTCTGCATTCATATTACACAATGTCGATGTCTATGCCATCAAGGAAAAATATCAAATGTAGCAAGAGATCTAGCTGTGAGACAACCTCCTGTTGTTACAGTGATGTCCTAGACATCCCAAAACTGAAGTATGTCAGATTTTATGTGGAAATGCAGAGCACAAAATTTTGTTATGACCATGTTAGGAAACAAATACAGAATCCTTTCAGAGATTAAGTTTTATTTTTTTTTCCACAGCTACTCAAATATACAATATCTTCTGAGATTAAAACAATGGCAATTTAAAGTGTCATGAGTGTCATGTACAGTGAAAGGGCGCTCTGCAACTTCAATACCAATTTATGACACTGGGTGGATCTCTGAAGTCAAGAGAACAAGAAAAGAAATCTTTAATTGACACTGTCTCGGCATGAGAAGAGTGTGGGCTCCACCCTGTTTGTTAGCGTCTTGATTTCTCCATTTTTCCTCTGCATCAGGACAGGATGATTTGCTGTGGCATCAGTTTGCTGTTTGTGACAGAAGCAATGGGAATAAATTATCACGGCAAAGCAGCAGAATAGGTAGTTAAATAATCATTCTCATGAGAAAATTCAGTTACTGACAACATTGGGAATCTGCTGTTCTTTGTCATAGAACTTAAACCTCATCTTGCTTTGAAATACTTTTTCTGCACTGATTCTACTGAATCTGGACTGAACAGAAGCCTTGAAAGGTAAGGGATATTTTTACATAGCTTTTGAGTGGACGTTGTTATAACCCTCTCTTTTGGGTAAAACTTTTCTTCCTCACTTTGTGGTTTTTGTTTTCCACATTGTCTTCACATTTCTTATATAATTACCTAGTTTCTAAACCAAAAAAATCTTTAGCCCCTTAGCAGTGTTTAAAGTTAGATGTGCAGGTGTTTGCCCCAGGTGAACCAGGACTAAAATTCTGTATTGCCAAAACAAAGGTATTGTATTTGCATGAGTATTTCATGATACAATTTTTTTTTGCTTATTAAAAAGCCAACCTCCTGAAATCCAGTTTGTGGTCCACAGAGAACTTGCTGCTTTCATCTGTCTACACAATGGAGTTAAATCTCTAGTGTGTTATCCTCTAATATGTATCTCTCCAAGTAAATAATACTTACCTGGTTTAACAGAACACTGAATATCTGTCCAGGAACTACACAACACAATAACCTCACAAGTACCTATTTACAATCTACCATAAATCTAAGAATTTTGGGGTTTAATTTATATTATAAACTTTATATCTTTATAGTAATGCTGCAGTGTAGCTTAAGAAAAATAACTCTCTTTAAAAACACATCAGACACCATTGTAGTCTGTAGTAGTTTTTAATAGGCTATTACTAATGTGCAGGATCTTCTGTGCCCTGAGACCAAATCAATACAAGGCTTCTACAATGTATGAAATATGTAGGTCCCATAGATTTGAATCCAGGTACACCCCTCGGCTGGATAATTCCTGCATGAACTTTCCTTACAGTTTCTTTGTTAGTTATTGAGGTAAGCATTGAAGAAAGATTTTATCATCTATTTCATTTCAGGATTCAGAGACTGCTTAGGGCTTACAGCATCTTTTACAAATGTTGAATAAAATGTTTAATATATTTCATTGCATATGAAAGAACGGGCAAATCATCTGGCTTTATGTTGTTCTTGCTTCAGTTTCCATTGGGTCTGGAACAAGACATTTACCAATACTATTTCCCTCCCTTAAACTGTGCCAAAATGTAGTGTTTGTGAAGTTTTGTAACCTCTTATGATTGTACTGCTATGGAAATGCAAAGTATGTGCTACCAATTCAGAGAGACAGAACACCCTCAGTACTTAAGCTGTGTCTTCGTAATTGGTGCCCCTGCCTCTCAGATGCGTGCAACATCCACCCAAAATGTTACACTAATAGTCACTTCATACCATAGTTTAATTCAGTTTAAAATTCAGATTGCTTTTGATACTTCACTTTCAGCTAACCTATGTTTTTAGTAACCTGAAAAAGTGAAATAAAGTTGCTTTGAAGTTGATTTAAAAGGCATTTCACCTGCTTCACTAGATTTTATATAATAGCTTATAAATTTAAGCTAAGAATATATAGCTGCAGAAAAGAGTTGTGAAGGCTATTTTTATATACTTCCCCAGTCAGACTCAGAATTTAGTACCTGCTCAGTAACATTTAGTGTGCCTCTAATCTTAATCAACTAAAACAAATACAAATGAAGACCACATTCAATACTGAAGTGAAGTGATGACTGCTTTATTTCTTCTATCAGGACTACCAGGAGCACATCAGTATTCATCATATGATTCAACTGAAATGAATACACCTATCACTGGAAATATGAATTGTTTCACTTTCATCCATGCATCTAATATCAGTCCAAACTGTAATGGCTTAGGCAACTAAAGCAAAATATACTAGCAGGGACAGTGCTTTTGTCATCTGTTCTTTGCTCTCATCTGTCTTTATCAGCTCATCAGCTTTGTGGCCCATAGCTTTGCTGTCTAGTGAGTACCTAAGCATAATTCTTTCCTGGTCTCAGGGAGATATATCTACAAGGTAGAGGGAACTCAAGCCCCAGGCATTTTGTGATTTACTACTCTGAAAATATTTGTCACTAATAAAAAATACCATTTCCCATGTTTATTTCTCAGACGCAATTTAAAAATAATGGCCAAGTGGAAATTTAATAAGGAGTAAGCAGCAAAAAAGTAGAGTCAAGAGAATAAATGCATTTCAGTGGTGTTCAAGAACCAATCTCTCTAATAAAACAGTCTCTCGCTGCAAGTCTGCTTTGGAAATAAGAATTAGTGAGCAAATACCTGTTTCATGATCTGTTTGGTATCAAATCTGCTTTGGAAATAAGAATTAGAGAGCAAATACGTGTTTGATGGTGTTAACAACATCTGCCTTGGGTTTTTGGTTCAGGTCTTCACATTGTGCAGTACACCACATCCTCACTGACTTGCGTGGCCTTGCAGCTTCATACAGCCACAAAAGGGTTCATCCCAGAATGTATGTAAATCTCTGTTGTCTTATAAGAGCATTCCATCCTCCTTCACATGGAAAAGGCATAGAACTGGAGTCACTGTAGGTTACAGCAACTGAAGAAAAAGGTTGGGAAAAGGGAGTAGGAAGAGATATGAAGTCATGCCCTGATTGGAGACCTGGCAGATGAACCACCACCACCCATTGGTGACACTGGACAAGCTACTCCTGCAAACATTGTGTGGTTCAATGCTGTTTTGTTTTAAGTGCAGATAAAGACATGATGAGCAAATGTTTGAAAACTCCTAGTTAAAAGCTATTCATGTAAACACAGATTTTGGTATTTGGGCCATTGCTCAAGGAAAGCAAAATCTACCATCCTATTAAGGAGATGGTTTTTGAAATGTGAGTCATATTTTCCTGTTGCGTTTCATCTTCCAATGGCATGTAGAGTGGTCTACTTTTTGAACCTCTACAATGAAACATAAACTCAACAAATAGTTGGGCTCAATAGCCTGTTGGCATGGCTTCTCTACCAGGAAGAAATGTTTAGGGATTTTAAGCACTTTTTTTCCTTTTGGGAAGTGCTGTTGTGCTAAAATCAAAACATATCAGTTTTAACTAATATTTTGTTGGGAAGCTCCCAAAGTCAGGACAGAAAGTGGATAAAAGTCTTATAATAGGGACATCCTTTAGAAAAGCCAGTAGTCTGATGGTTGGAGTAGTCAGTTAAAAATAGTAAACCTAACTTTAATCTTTGTCCTGCTTAGTTCTATGAAGACAAGTAAAAAACAGTAAATGTTGGTCTTCTACCCAGTGATTTCCAGGCTATTAGATCACTTGAAGGTGAATGCACTGTATTTAATTTTTTTGAGGAAACTGTCATGGCTGCAGCCAAAAATATCTTTTTGAGGCCAGTTCATTTGATCTCATTGTCAAGAAGAAAAATAAAAACAAAAAACATATAAAGAGATTTCCTCTCTTCACATTTAAGTCTGAAAACTGGTGTCAAGGTGTGCTGGAGCATCTACTTTGCACTTGTGCATCCACTCATTATATTACCACTTCTGCCTTTGTACCTATGTGTTTCTTCTTGCTGGTGTCATTCAGCAAAGCTTTTTCTACCTTTTGTTCTGCCTGAGGGTCCTTCCCATGTTCCAGCTTACCTATCTCCAGCGGTGCTTCCCAGGCATTCTGCCTCCCCTTCTTTTCTTTTCAATCCTCATTTTTGCCCTAGAGTTTTTGCTTTTTTTTGTTTGTTTGTTTGTTTGTTTTTTACCTGAAACCACCAATCTTTTATATGAAGACCCAGCTCAAAAATTTCATACCTCCCACCTGCTCTTCCTCTACACTGAATTTCCAAGCATTTCCCTTTTAAATAACTACAGCTTATGTCTTCACAGATACATGCCATCCATTTACAACTAAAATCAATGGGAGCTCAGCAAACCTGTAAGAATCCAGGCCTAGTCACTAATAACCTGGAGGACAATGTTTTTTATTAAGACTTTGTTCCATACCTAGATTCAGCTTTGGTTCATCTCCTGACTCCCCAGTATCTCTTATGAATTATTTTAAACAAAGCGAAAAATCAGTCATCTTAAATCTTTAGCAGTATTTACCAGAATTGTACAATTCTGCTTAAAACCCTAGAGGGTTCTTTTGATGATCTGTGATCTATGTAGAAAAAAAAAAATATGTATGTGCATAGTTCCATCACTTCTGCTCAGTCTGCCTGAGTCATTATGTATGACAACTTACACCCACTTACTTGCGTTGAGGCAGATGTGGAAGGACATCTGTTTTCGCAGGCTAAAAATCTATGTAACTTAATAACTCTGAATCATTTAAAAGTTACCTAAATCTAAAAGCTTGCCGGTCCTGTTCCCTTGCCTAATTGTTACTCTGTCAACACAGACTATGCTCTACCTGGCACAGTAATACAGAACAAGGACGCGGCTCTGACACCAGTCCCAGGGTTGCTCTCATCCATCGTATGTTGGTGTTCATTTCTCAATGCAGTTTTGGTGTGCATGAGTTAAATTCCTCCCAGAGGAGCCTGACCTCCCAGTTTCCCCTCAGATACACTCAAAGGCTTGAGGGGTCTGACCCCACAAGAGGACCGTGCCACCGCAAAGTCCCGCAGTGAACAGCTAGCAGCTGATCTAACCACTAAGAGGTTCTCAAGCAGGGCAGAGCTCTTGTCCCAGTTTGAGGTAAAACCAAACCAGTTTTGTGTTCTGTAGTTTTGCATTTTAGTTAGGCCTCCTCTAACTCTCTGAAATTAACAGCATATTGTGGAGCAAACTGCTCGTTCTCAGGATGATAAGGGCAATGTTTGTGCTCAGTGCCAAGGAATGGTGTGCAGAGAGGCCCTTG